>JALLPI010000209.1:0-26666 GCA_036939935.1 Cyclotella atomus | reverse complement strand
ATCGGAACGGAATTTGAGAATTCCGGCCGGAATTCCGCCGGAATTTGCAACCTAGGATGGATCCACTCCAACAAAGGACTTGACCTGGCACAGAAAGACCACCAGATGCTGGTTTCACAGCAAACCATCACTCATTGGTCATCAATTGCTGAGGACATGGCATGGTATAGGAGCAACAGATCATGTGGTGTCATGGCGTCACAGCTAGCTGTTTTCTCAGTTTGATCAAAGTGAAAATTTTAAAACATGCTTTTGGATATTCTCAAACACTCTGGAAATACTTACACACTGATATGTTTACAAAGCTGCTATCAAAGCATTATGAGGAAAATGAATGAGTTCAGCCAGATTATGATCACAACAAGACAAGAAATCCTCAGTGGACATTACCCTCTCCCAATTTATCCCAACACTCTTTAATGACACTTAAATTTAACCTTTGGCTACCATTTGATACAGGCAAAACTGATACTAGAAGTGCTATTGTGTCTCCGACCTAGATTCATCACTGCTGCCTTGGTTGAAAATCACAAGTAAATTCATCAAAGTATTTCAATGTGATTGATTATCTCAGGGTGTCATGTTCAACGGACAACTTTTGTTACTAATTCTTCCTAGGAACTTTAACCTTTAATAGTTTGTCAAGATGCGAACCAAAAAGAAAAGTTACCTTTGGTTTAAAATAACTCAACAGTGAAATCAAATTAAATAAAAAAAATCAACTTTTTTAGGAATCATCATGCTACGTTCACCCCTAGATAGTTAATCATTAAACAACACAAACCACACCTAATTCCACGCCTCATCCTCATAAGTAAAAGTATACCTAACAGGGTCACTCCCCGGCTTTTTCGGATACGGATCCAACTTACTTCGAAATACCTGACTGACAATCTCACCCACGTCCACAATCCCATCGGTACAAAAACAACTTTCGTCTTCGATAATATCATTGGTGACTTCATATTCTGTCAAGACCTTTTGTAACTCCTTCACATCTAGTTGATTACCACGTTGTTGGGAACCCTTCACTGTTTTTACAGTGGTTTGTTTTTTATTCCTCTTGTTGCCCCGATTGGACCAATCTGATAATTGAGACGCTGCTTCGAATGCCTCCAATTCACCAGAACTTAATGTTGATGACGATCCCCCAGAGGATTGGATGGAAGCAGCCACAGCTTTGAAGGTGTTATCAAAATTAAATTCTAGATCGACATCAAAGTCTTCGTTGGTACGGACACATGTCTGTTTAACTTTGGTGCTGACTTTGCCTCGTACTTCGATGCAGGAGTCGTCGGCTCCCATACTGTTAGCAATACCCAATGCAGGAGATACAACCAATTCAGCTTGGAGTGAGGAAATGTCAGCGAGACGAAAACGCGTGGCTAATGCATTTCTTTCGGAGTCGGTGGCTGATATGGATAGATTGAGTGATTTGTTCTTGGATTTATTGTTGGAGGAGGCCGAGCCGCCACCAAGGGAAGTGAACCATTTAGAAACGCGAATGGTGCGTGAGAATTCGTTGCGGGAGGTGCTTTCGCTTTTGGGTCCATCTTTGCGTAAGTTGTTTTGGTCGTATTCGTTGCTGAGGTGCAGTAGCGGCAGATTCTTGTGTTTGTGTGCGATGTGTGGTGATATCGTTTGCAGTGAAGATTTTTGTGTTATGAATGCTGGTGATGATGCTGAGGCTTTGTTTCTTGGCGAGGCGACGGCAATGGCCGCGAGGAGACAACATCTCCGCATACTTTTGATTAATCGTTTCTGATACATCAAATGGTTCGGAAACGGAATGATGGGATGAAAGGCAGCAAGATATCGATCGTAGATTTCATCCATGACAGGTTTGAAAATTAGAAATATTATACTTTTACCTTTCATATCTCTTCGCCAAAGCGTCTGGTCTCTCCCACGCGCTCCCGTTTCCTCCCAAAACATAACATGGAGTCCAAAACAGCATTGTCATCTACACTTCTCAGCGTGTTTGCGCTGCTGCTAGCTTCACCAGCTGCCGCCTTCATCTCTCCCTACTCACCATTCAGACACTGCTATCAAACGCACCATCAATCTCAACTCCGACTGTACCGCAAATTTCACGAAAGAGCATGGATCACTCTATCTCCAGACTACACCAACAAACAAATACCGACAGACCTGCGCTCCAATTCATCGCCGGTCAAAAACTCAGATTCCAATGTGATAGCCGAACTGAGATCCACATCCACCTTTCCATCATTCGCACCGCAAGCCAACGATAGTGTGTTACGCCTCGCAAGATCGGCATTTTTAGAAACACAAACCACAAAAAGTGATGTACTGATATCGCCCATGACTATACATGTACTCAATTTCGTAGCATTTCCCAATGCAAACATTAGAGACGCCAAGACAGGGCAATACATCGGTTTGCCAATATTTGGAGCCGATATAGTCTCATTACCCGGTAATAAGCATTTGGTGGCTATAGATTTTCAACCTGTCCTACCGCTCGATGAATCTTCCTTTCTATTACCAATGGCATTTTCAGCTATTGAATCCAAGTTAAAGTCTATTCATTCCAGTTTACAATCTGGAGAGAATGCAATATTGCCATGGGGTGGTGATATCCCACCCCAGGCACGCAGGTTTTTTAGCCCGTATGCATTGTGGACACGTCTGGGTGGTGACAACGATACAGATGATGCAATCAACAAGGTGGAAACATTTGTTTGGGAGGCATTTCAAGAGTATTTGGATTTGTATATGGATATGATGAAGGTGGTGCAGCAGTGTGTCTCTGTGGGGCTGTATGAGATAGATGCATCATTATCCAATGATGAGAATCCAGTAAAGAAAGGGCAAATGGACTATTTGGAGTATAGACGTGTCAATGATCCAGCGAGACCAATGTTGCGGCGTTTGTATGGAGAGGAATGGACTGAGAGAGTTATTGATGAGGTCTTGTTTCCAAGTCTTTAGGTGAAAGGCTATAGTTCACGGTTACAATGCATTTCTCATTAAAATGTAAGTAGATGTGAGACCTGGGTGTGCACAAAATATTTTCAGTCGTCTGTTTATGAAATCTTTATCCTAGCGTAAAGTTATGGCGAGCAAACTATCAAACAACAGCTCTGTAGTGAAAGAGTGACAAATGCATAGCGAATTTTAACGACGGCCTCTCTTTCGTTTGGAACGCGATTCCTCAGCATCATCATCTCTCTTGCGTCTTCTGTCATCTGCAGCTGCTTCGCGCTCCATGTCGTCCCAGTCCATACCTTCCTCTTCCAAGTCTTCGTCGCCATCGTAGTCTGATTCTTCTTCCGAGTCAAAAGCTTCCTCCTCTTCCTCCTCTTCTTCTTCCTCCTGGTAGTGGCAAGTAGTCAAAATAGGCATAAGTACACTAGCTCATACTGTCGCGAAATCAAGAGACATGCAGAGAGAAAAAACACTCACAGATTCTTCTTCGCCACTGTGTTCACTGTATCCAGAGTCGTTATCCTCCTCTTCTTCACTACCTTCATCATCCTTGCCAAACATCCGAAGGAACTCCCATCCAGCCTCTTTGGGTGTTACTTCATCTTCTTCTGTGTCCATGTAGAACCTTTCATCTCCCTCTACTGTAGACATGATTGACTTCCAGTTCAAGTTCATTGGACCTTCGGTGTAGGATATCTCCATGTCTGTGAGCCATTCCTTGTAACGAATTTTTTTGTTGAAGAACAAAGTTTAGAGACACTTCCAATATGTGAAGGCTGGATCGACTTGAAGACACTTACCTGTATCGAGTCCTTGTCATCATTTGGAATCATGTCAACACGCCAGGGTTGTTTGGTAAAATCTTTGTTAACCAACACCATATCAAATGCCTTGCTCATGAAAGTGACACGCTCGAAATGCACATGATCAACTTCAGCTAGCTCAACAACGAAGAAGGGGGTCTCTGTCAGGTTACACAGGCAGTTTAGAGTGGGTTGAATGAACACCATTTCCTTGTGAGGATTTCCAGTAAAGCCCAAATCACGGTAAGGAATATCAAACTCAAGAGAAAAACCATTCTTCCTGGCCACTGACTCGACTTTGCGGCAGAAATCTTTGAATGCCTCATTCAGCCTCTTGCGGAGCTGTCGCTCACGCTGCTCATCATCCATCTCATCTGGATCATACATGCTTCTCTTACCAGCATCCACTGCTTGACTTGCATCAACAACCTCAGTAAAGAACTGAATGTCCTCCTGTTTCTTCTTTCCAATCATGATGGGATTCTTCAAGTGAAAGTGAACCAAAACCATAATGTCGCTCTCGCAAGGCTGAAATATGGCGTGCTTGATGTTGGCATACATTACATCGACGATTTCACCTCTTGATGAAATGAATCGAAGACCGTTCGAGTGGGCTTCAAGGTTACCTTGCGTCTTGCGCCCAGCAAACACAGGACGCATAGTAAGATCAGAAAGGCGAGGGACACGTTCGTTCTTTGTTCTAACAAGTTTGTCCTGCTTGACAAGGTTGGCTTCTTCTTGATCTTGCAGTTCCTTTTGCCTGGCACTCTTTCTGAGTTGCGAGATTTGACGAAACGCCTACAGAGTAACGGTGAGAAGACCATAAGAATACACATTTCGAAGGCAGCACATCCAAACAAGCTTAAAACTCACTGTTGTCAAACTGTGGCTGTCCAGACTTCGAAAGGTTACCTCACGAATGAATGTTGCATATGGTGCATACTTTTGAATGAGCTTCATAGTGTTTTCTGGTGCCTCCTTCCCAAGTGCCATGCCAGCAGTGTAAAAGTTGATTCTCAGGTATGATGCAGAGTCAGGGTCTGGTAGAACAACATTTTTGATAGTGCTGATATGAAATGGGACAGGGTTTCCACAGATGGGCAATATTACACATTGATTGGCCATATCCACCTTAACCTGGTTGGGCAAGGCGTTTTCGGGCAAGTCTTTGGTGCGTTTGTATGCTTCGAGTTCCTCTGCCTTCTTTGTCTTGCCGTCTTCACCTTTCCTCTTGCTAGCTCTAGCCAGCTCACGAAGACGTTCTTCATTCTTCCTTGCCATCAATTCAATTTGCTTTCTCTCTCTTTCAGCTTGCCCCTCTGATTCCTGGGAGTTTGTTGCATTAGCCGCAAGACGACCAGACCTTCTCCCTCCAGATGGATTGGCGTCTTCCTCCTTCGCAATCTTCTTAGCAAGTTTTGCATCATTATCTTCGTCAGACTCATCTGCGTCATCATCGTCATCGTTGATTGTGTAGGATATATCAGTAAGAGCTTTTCCATACTTGGTCAACACTTCGGGAGCTTTGCTAGTAATTTGCACCATATCGCCAAGAACCAGACCATATTTAGAGAGATTCTTTACCTAAGCATGAATAGACATTGAAAGTGTTTCGTGTAAGAACCAAGAAACCAATGCCACATGAAATGAAAAACTTGTTTGAACTCACATCACTCTTGCTATTGGTAGCCGAACGGGCAGACTCGCTTAACTTCAACCCAGCAAATGAAACACACAAGTTAAACACCATACCCGGACGAAATGGAACTGTCGTCTTGGCATTCAAAGGCAGCATCGAATCACGGAAATCCAACCCAATTGCAAAGCCCAAATTCTTGGGAAGAGACTGCACAAGCTCTTCCTTCCCCTTAGCCTTTAGATACTTCACAGCGGCGTCCCACACCGCCTTAAGTGGATTGCCAGGAGTCATTGCCTTCAAACAAGCCTCTTGCATCCCCAACAACAATTCGTACATTGCAGAAACTTGCTTAGGCGGATCCACCAGCAAGGTACGCGCAATATTGCTGCAGTAATACTGATAACGTGCCCCCAGTGCCACAGTAATAACATCATACTTGACATTACTCGATGATGACTGTGCCGAGACTTTGAAATCATACTCTCCCCCACTCTGCACAATAGGAAAGTAACACGATTGGACCGTCTCCTTCTGAACTTGGAGGTTAATTTTGGAGGGATCCTCGATAATCTCATCTACTTCCTGCGCCAGCTTTTCATGCGTAGTCTTGGTCCCCTCATCAATCACACTCTCAATCTTTGGAATGAATCCATGTTTGAGCACCTTATTACTGAGGACAGAACTCTTTTTCATCAAATCCAACTCCACTTCATCCTTGGTTGCCATGACTATACTGATACCGGCGGTAACATCGACTAAGTCTACTTTGGAGGAATCCTCCGTCAACTTCTTCTCCCATCCCCCCACAACACTCCCCTGTTTCAAATCGGCATTGCCCTTGTGTTCTTTCAACAAGATTCCAATCTTAACATTCTCCCCATTAGCCTTACCACGTGCCACCTTTAGCATTTCTTCGAAATTTCCCTCATTGTCATCGGTCTTATCACGAAGAAGCAAGGTTAATTCGGTAATAGTCCCGGTCTCCTGCCCTTTGGCCGATTCCAAAAATTCCACCTTCTTCTTCGCCGCCAAAATGACACATTGTCCTTCTTTGGTGAGGAGAAGGACAGTATCGGGTAAATCGTATCCAAAGAGGTAATGATGGATGATTTCAGATTTGGTGTATGGATTTTCATCGTCGGAGGAGGGACGGTTGATGGTTAGGGCTGTGGCTCCGTTCCAGAACGCTCCCTCTCTATAGTTTTTGGGAAAGATACAGTAGTTGAGTGTGTTGTTATTATTTGAGATTGCAAAGATATTGGCATTTAGATTCAGCGGTAGTATCAGGACAGCAGCAGTAGTATAGCAGCAGCAATAGTCTTTTGGATTGAATACAAGCAGCATCACAGATTCTGCCTAAACCCTGACGGCTACTATCAGTTGCAATCACAGGCATGAATCAATCATATGAACAACGCCAACTATAAGACATTCAATAATAACCCATTCAATAGAATCTACGACATACGGCAGTTACTCTTCAATCAAGCACGTGACATGAAAAGAAGTATCCATCAACTCTCTCACCGATTCTTGACAAAATGAGCATGAATCTTATTCAACCGTTCGTAGAATCGTTCTACATTGAGCTCTGCCATGATTTTTTTACTGATGCGTGGTGCTGATAACGATGGCTGAACTATGGAGGCACTGTTCAGCAATGACAATTTGATGTTTGATGTATCTTTGGAAGAGTTTTCGTGAAGATATAGGATATGCCTTTCGACTCTGACGCTGATAAATAATTAAGATTGGCAATGAGCAGCAGAATTATTGGGTGGTAAGGTTTAAGAAGCAGCCGATTTGAGGATGCGGAGGCTGGGTTTATAAACGCTTCGCCATGGTTATTTTTTTTGGTGAGGCTTTGTGGCGGGAAGTCTGTTGAGAAAAAATCTGGCCTTTTGAAACAGAGGAATCGTTTTGAGAAGGTATCTTTTATTATGTGCTGAAAGGTGCGCCATTTTTAAAAATCAGCGAACGAGTTCAACAAGCAAAGAAAGAGTGAAACATCAGCGGCAGTGGCAGCATTCCAATCAACCCAACAGTGTTGTGAATTGATAGAGAGGTTGTGATTGGGGAAACAATAGCCAACATTTAGTTCATTCTATCATGGAGCTCAAGGATATTGACCCTATTTACGTGGTGAGTTTTGATTTTGGTGCAAGCTGTTGCACGGGTGGCGTCGACGTTTGGCCGGAGGGCTGACGGTACAATCAATTTCTTGTTGATGGGGAGTTGCCTTCAATCTGTCGGATTTGCAAGTTGTGAGCTAGAGATTGCACGTCTGATGCGTAATGTGTTGTAGCGTATAGTCAATGTCTTATTCAGCCAATCGACAAGATGTCTCTGAACATATTTGCACAGTGTGTTTGCAGGTGTTTGCAAATCAACAACCCAATCTAACACAATTTTCATCACGTTTACCATTTACCGCATTCAAACACAACATACCTAAACAATCCACAAAAGATCGGTGTAATCGCCGGCCTAGCAATCATCGGCGCTGCAGTATTATACCTCCAAGCAAAGCAGAGTACAAAAAAATCATCAACGAAGAAGACTAGGAGCCGAAAGTCGACAACACCCATCGAAGTTTCAAGTCCACCGAGAATCAAAAAGGATGCAGTCGGGAGTGTTAGTACGCCTGCGGGCAGAAGATCGGCTCGTATTGCTAGAAAGGCGGATTAATAAAGTAGTGGTTTGATGGGCGTTATATTGGTGGAGGTCACTGTTCATATTGCATATTTTTAATCGTCCATTTTGAACGAATACATTTTCATGGTCGTGAATGTCTTTATCTTGGCTGAAGGGCTGATGTGAGGATTATACATGACAAAGAATCCCTTGCAGAGATTTTGGTGTGAGTTCTAATCATTGAGTGAATGTTTCATGGCTTCAGAGTTTGATGTAATGTTCAGTTCACTGGTAGAAGATGACACATACATAAAGTAATTGGATGGAATATAGTTTGTTACCTACAATCCTTTGGACCGTTATTCGTGGCCATACGAACATTTCATGAATTGCGAGCTAAATACTTCACACAGATTTGCACAAATAGAAAAAAACCATTGATGTCCTTTTCGTGCCATTCGTTCATACTACCATATGGTACACATCTAATGCAAACTCCTGTTATCTAAGTACTTCAATTCTGATGAAATTACTACAGAGTGAATGATGTGCCAAGATGTGCTCTTCGATTCTTGCCTTCATCGCAATTACTAAGTGACAAGCAACGAATTTTTAGTATCTACACAATCACCATAGCTATCTGCTCTTACATCGGCCGTTTCAATTACTTACTATCTATTATTTCAACGTATACAAAAAGCGAACTAAAAACACTGCCTCAATAAGAACTATATGCTAGAGTACAACACCAGGCAAATGCGTTTTGCCATGAAAGCATGTACACTCCCTCTCTCTCTTTCTCCTCTGTTACAAATATATATATCAATACTCGGAACCATCAAGACTATCCTCCTCGGCGAAAAAGTCCCCAGCATTTTCCATGGTTGCTCGTAAATCGTCATTGGGCTTGCCTAAAACTTTGAAAACGAGTCCACCAACGCATAATAAGGTGTCGTGTATCTGTTTACTGCAGCCGCAGTCTCCGCAGCGGCTTTCTCTGATTTCGATAATATGATCGTCGCCGAGATCGTCATCGTCTTCGACAACCCATCCCGATTCGAGGGGTTCTGCCTCGATGCCTGAGGCGGAGCTGCCGGTTGTAAGGGTGTCTCCGTCCGTCGTTTCTTTTGTGATGGCGGGCTCTTCTTTGGGTGTGGAGTCGACACTCACTACTTCAGGTTTGGAGGGGGTAACGATTACTGCCGGCACAACCACAGGTTCTGGCACAACCGCCACAGGGGTAGATGATTCCTTGATTGCAGCCTCCTCTTCTTTCGAATCCTTTGAACGATTATTCTTAAAAAAGGAATTGACAATCGATATTTTACTCGGGGCGGTATTGACTTCCGTCTTGACCTCTTCTGCAACCGTAGCAGCATTCTTGGCTTCGTCTACTTTGACAGAGTCGGAATCCACCTCCAAATCTTTATCAAACATTAATTCCGAAAGAGGCAGCGAGGAAGCCAGTGTACTAGAGGCGGGAGAGCCATTGTCTGCTTTTTTCACTTTTCTGGACGGTGTGCATACTTCTTGTGAGCTTTTTTCGGATGGAGCTGCCGTTTCCTTTTCTTGGGTGCTTCCCAATAGAAGCGAAGCTGTCAAGGCCTTGATCTTATCCGAGACAATGGTGATACCTCTTGATGATGTTGCCTCTCTCTCGTTTTCTGTTGTGTCTTGCTTGGATTCAGTGCTCTCTTCCGTGGTAGTAGTAGCAGCAGCGGGTAGATGGGGTTCGCTCTTTCTCTTGGAAGAATCGACGGGACCATCTTCCTTTTTCGACTTTTTAGACTGAATCGGCCAAGTCTTGTTCGAGCTGGGGACAGGCGTAGGCTTGAAAAGACTTGCAATCTTGGAGGTGGCCTTGGATGGCGGTGCCAACGAGACTTTGTCTTGACCAGCAGACTTGTCTTGCTCTGAGGGCGCATCTTCGATGGAGCCGTGGCCTTCCGACGATGCTGCAGCAGAGGAGGTGACTTTCTCTGAGCTACTATTGGATGATGATGTTGTAGCAGACATCCTGGTAACACTCGTCTCCACAATATCCCCCGAATTGGACACGGGCAATGGCAAAGATGCAACCTTGCACACGGTGGTAATAACCGGTGGATCCGATTCTTCCTTCTTTTTAACTACAACTGTAGCTTTCTTCTTTAGAGATTTGTTCCTAATCCCAAGGAGAGAACTGGGAGCACGAAGAATGGATGTATCTGCAGCTTGTTCTGCTGTTGGGGCACGAGTTGTAGCAGTAGTTGATTTCTCGGCTCGTCTTTTCCAGAACGGTTTAAAGACTGCCTTGTTGTCGGTAGCGCTACCTGACTTTTTATGATGCCTCTTTGACATCATGGTCTGATGCCCTGTTGTCTCTCGTGTATGCTTGCTCCTCTTTTTAGAAGATTTGATATTCTTGGATGGACCATCAATCCCACCATTATTGCCCTTGGATCTCTTTTTCGATGGACTCTTCTTGAGAGCCCTCTCCGCGGGCTCTACTTTGTAAGTCCGTACTTCATGCTTGGAGGAAAAGGAGACTGTTCGTTTTTCCACGGCCTGCACTTGTTTCGTGTATTCTATATCCACTTTGCTCGAAGGAGACTCAGATGCCTTGGTGATGTTGGATGAAGTGCGTTCCACCTTTACTCGTTGAGATGACTGCTCCTTTCGTTTGAGCTCGGCCAATTGCTTTTTATCGGATTTGGTCAGTTTCGGTCTCGTCCAGGAGGATTCACCGCTGGATTTGTTGGCGTAGTATACTTGGTCGGTGGATCTGTCGCGGTACTCTTTCCATCCTGGGGGGAGCTCAGGCGCTGGGGTTTGGAAGAGACGTCTTCGCGACGGTGTCATGCCTGACTTTGATTGCTCGGTTTTGTTGGCCATTATGTTGTGTATAATTCAGTGCTGCCAACGCAAAAAGATATCTCGAGAAGAGGATGCAGCAATGCTAGCTATTCAGCTATTGGAGTGCGTGTAAATAACCTCTCTTGCCCTCCCGAATGAACATCTATCCGTGTTAAAAGGAGCGGCAAGCAAGCGGCATCCATGGCGTGAAGCCAACGAAGGAGCGTAAAAGTTAGGCCAGGCCGCCTTTGATGAGAAGCCCTTGAAATTATTTCTTATTGTCGTATTGATTCCTATCAGAGAGAATTCAAATTCTGGAGCCATTTGGATGATGACGAGAAAGTGGGAACATCATAGAACGTACGCTTTACTTAACTCTGGTACATCATACCAGCGGCCCCACAATAGAAGATACAAGCCAAAACCAACAACCAACAAGAGCTCGACGAACCATTGCCAAAATGTTGAGATGTTTCTGCCGATGAAAATTTGCCTTCGCTGCATGAACAGAAACCAATTAATGGCAAGTTAGTGATGTTTGGATTAGCTCGTGCCTTGACAACTGACACAATGATAGGTTAACGTTCAAATCTAGGAGAAAATTTTCATCCTGATGCCGGCTTCAAACGTTCATTTGAAAGGCAGTTTGTTCTGCTTTGCCTCTGTTCACTTTCTTTCATTGCCCAAGTACAAACCGATAAAGAGTTATTGATGGCAGCACTGAGCAGTGATGTTGTGGTTGCATAGTTCATCGGCCGCGTTTGATTAGAGCAACACATAATATAAACTCCCTTTACATTGAACAAAAAGGCAGCCTGCCATTAATCCATCACCGAAGAACAAACACAAGAGAATGAAGCTCCCATCCATCACATCCAAATACATCGAATGGAAACTACGCAAAAGGAAATCAAAGCAAAACAACGACGATTCACCGACAACGGCAGTCGATGAAATTTCCGAATGCGTCAGTGATACAATGCAAGACACCATCCAAGAAATTGGCGATGCACTCCATTATTACTTTTTGAATCCGAATAAATTGAGTTATGATATGGCGTATGAATTGACTGTGGACGATATTATCTTTCCTGTTTCACCGGATGGTCGTGAGAGGAAAAAGCTGGAGTGCTGATCTCTGACGGTATTTTTCAATTTTCTGTGAGAGAGGCGTGCAACTACTAGATTTGATGCGGTTGCTATTTGGAAAGTGACTAGTGGTGTACAGATATAATTGTGACAACTATGTTTTTTTGATGCCATCGACCTTGGCTAAGATGGTGCTTATAGTGATATGTTGTTGTCGTGTAATAGTTTGAGATAATTCCTTTGTAACGGTACAGTTCAATAGTATGATGCTCGTCGTTGGCTTACAGTCTTGCTAAGCATTCTGAGTCTATGGGCTGATGCCTAATCTCATCATGTTGCTGATATCTTTCGTACTCACTTAATTCAGAAACTATGAATTAGAGCAGATTGAAGCTACGCCCGCATGCGACCTGTTCAAACTTAACTCAAACATGTCCTGCATGGATGCAAACCCTTCTCCGCTGCCTCCGATGCCATCATCTCCGTCAGATTGCGAACGTCAGCCAAATGCTCACAGCTTCGCTTGTGGTAAGCCGAACCATTGGCAGTCTTTACAACCTCAAAGTCCTCAAACTCTGACCAGACACCAAGTTTTGCATTTCTAGCCTTTGATTGCAACTGAATCATCTTATCCCAGTTGTGCAAATGATTACCCTTTCCTGGGTGATACGCACGGGCTAATCCTGCCTCGACGATGCCCTCGTTGATACACAAGTACCCATCTCCCTCAGCAACCCAAACAAAGCACAGTAATCTTCCATAATGATCCTCCATCTCACCTGAAGGCTCGTAGGAAATCCAAATTTCTTTCTTATCACACCGATCTTTAGTGTAAGCCTTGGCCTCTTGAGCAAATGGCTGTTGCTCCTTGATTTCAGGAGTATCGATACCAAGCAAACGAACTCTACGTTCATCGGTCAATGTAAGCGTGTCTCCATCATATACATTGCGAACAGTGTGCTGCTCTGCACCATCGGGAAGGGATAAGTAAATTGCTTCACTACTGTCGCCAGAGGACGCAGCTGCATCACCCGTTGTCTGTTTCTTGCGTAAATTCTGCAAGACCTCTTCCGATTTCTGATCTGCCAATTGTTCAGCCTCCTTGACGGCTTGATCAGCAAATTCCCTAGCAAAGCTTAGACACTGACCCATGGTGATTTTTCTTGTGCAAAGAGAATAGAGGAGGTTAGAAGAGTGAAAGTATGGTGGATGTGAGTGTGATGTGTGCGCCAAACAAACGCCAAAAACGTGAGCACTCTTTTAAGTACGGATGTACATTTCGTAAACCGCAAACTACGTTTCGGGGTAATTAAACGTCCTTGAACCTCAAGATTTTTCGCTTTCATTTTTGCTTTCCACCCCAGGTTATAATTTTCTACAACATCCGGATAAAGCTCGTGCAGGGCCAAAATTTCCGCCTGGTGGATTTCCCGCCATAGTGGATCACGTGCTAAAATCACCAACTATCACCGTCCGATCGGACGCATTCTCCATGCTTTCAGCCATCGGTGGCAAGTGAAGAATTGCCTAATTGGTCATGTGAAGCCGCCTGTAAATGGAGAGAGTTGTATTCAGTCATTAAGGTATTATTTGCTATTAGTATCGCAGATATAACGCGTAGAATCGACGATTCGGATGAATGATAACATTAACGACTGAATACAAGCCATCCTCGATTAAAATCTTAATGTATGAATTCTGTCAATGATACTTGCGCGTCGGTTTGGCCAAATTCGTCCACAAGACCGAGAAATGGCATTAGAACGGTCGACCAATTAGCAAGTTTTTCCAGTGATTTTGATGGAGGGTAGGAGTAGACAGGCGGAAATTGGAGTTTTTGGCGCCATGCACGAGCTTTATCTAACCAACAAAACCATACAACATGATGATGAAGCCTCTTACCACCGCTGCCGCATATGTCGCTGCTTCTAGCAGTGGAGCGTTTGGGTTTGTTCCTGCACGCTCAACCTCGCAAATCGAAATGAAACTAAGTTTGGAGAAGTCATCATTTTCTTCTGGAGATGGTTCTAAAACTCGTCGACATTTCATTGCAAATGCATCAATACTGTTACCTTCAATTTTCACTCATAGTCAACCTGCACTGGGTGTGTATGGAGCAGATGCAAAGATGGTGATACCCGATGTTATGCAAGGTATATCTGACCGTACAAACAAACAATGCCTAGTGGAATCCCTCGGCAACAGAGAGTGCCTCGTATATCTTGACCCCGAAAACAAACTCTACAAAGGAAGTGATGGAAAGATTCTTTTTGATAGATTGGTATCATCTGTTTCAGCAATGAAGGATATACCAAGCTACATTGAATTGAAACAGTGGAACAATGTACAAACAACTATGACAGGCAAAATGGGCACCTTGTCAAGTACCATGAATGAACTTTCAAAGTTAATTGAAGATGATGCCGTCCAGAGCAAGTGCAAATCCCTCTCTGTTGATATTAGAAATGACTTGTACGAAATCGCAGGAAGTTGCTCTCGTAAGGATCAAGCTGGTGCTGCTAAAAGTTACGACAGGGCATTGTTGAAGTTAGAAAAGTTTATTGCATTGGTCAACGGATCGTAGAGTTGTACATACAGGAGATGATGTTAAGTAAAAGTTCAGTAATTGATCATCTATTATTAACAGGCCAGTGTGCTAGACGTACGTAAGTTCACCAGAATTTGCCAACTCTAAATTGAAGTTTTGGTCAGTTGCAGCTGGTATTCTATCTCCATCACTGTTACTCTCTGTGTTGTTGTTTTCAATGGAGGCATCATCCTCTACTGGACTATCCTGAGTTTGCTCTTCATAATCATGCACAGTTGCACGTTTCACTTTCTCTACACGTTTGTTCCAGTTGGATCTTATCAGCAGGTACATCAATGCAGTACTCGATACAGAATATCCAATTGTAACAGCAGCGACCAACCCTTGCAGATTGATGTGTAGCAGGAACACAAAAAATGCTGCGAGTGGAATTGTTACAAGCCAACCCGAAAGAAATGTTATCAGCGTAGCTAATCGGAAGCGCCCTTGAGCTCCAATCAGTGACCAACAGAGCTATTATAAAGAACAAATTACATGTCAGTGAGCCCTTCTCGACGATTGCAAAAAATAAACCTATGCGCTATACTTACCATTCCAGCCGCCATAGTCATATTGCTTATACATATAAGAGGTACCAAGTCCAGTATCATTTCCTGTAGTGTAGATTTGTAAAGTTTAGTATAAGTATTGATGGAATGCTTCCAATGAATTGACACGAATGGGCATACCTGAAGTGTTGCATCTTGAGTAAACAGCTTCACATGATCCTCAAACAGCTCATAGAAGCCGTATGTCAAGATGGCCCCGAACAATATCCCTTTTTAAAGCGGAGCAATGCAATGAGTGATAGAAGCTATGCCGAGAAGAATCTCACACGCTGTCTTACCTATCATCAAGGATTTGTAAGATGTTATTCTTGCGCTGCTAATATTTCCTGTGCCGATGAAGTATGCAGAACGTATTTCAGCTGCACAACATATGCCTTCCATGCAAGCGGCGAATATGTCTAATCATCGAGAGGTACGACATAATTAGACGGTATTCAGAATTAGTTCCACTTGGTTTCGATCTAACGTACCTGAGAGTGTTCGAACTATAGTCCAAACTGCTACTTCTGCTGCTCCCATAGTACTTGCAAAAATGACCAATACGCCACCCTTATCACAAAGGGAATCAACAATCAGCTTCTTTCTACAATCACTGATGGATCTTGGACCAACCATTTATTTACTTACCTCAATCTCACGAGCCAACGAGCCAAGTGAGAGGGGTATTCCCGTTTTCAATATTTGCTTCATGGCAACACGATTCTATATAAGAAAGGTCAGTCATTCACGCTCACTTCATATCAAGGATCATGTTCATCTGAATGACATACCTTCAATGCAAATGACTCAACAAGCCCACTCCAACAATCGTCCAGCCATCCTTTTGAAGCCATGAATGCTATATTGATCACAATAAATAATATGGCTGTTCCAAGCTTAATAATGCCAATATGTGCTAAGTTTGTATCTTCGTTCAAAAGTGTCAATGCGATTGCAAATGTATTCACAGCACTCATAAGCATCATAATAACATTGCTCCAGATATCAGTGTCCATAACATTCATAAACTGAAAGAAAGCCTCGTTGACACCATTGATGACACCAGCCCATGCCGCTACCGATGCCCACTGCTGTCCGATGTTTGCAATGTCAGAATTCATATCCAACCAGATCAATATGTCATATGTGAAGGTATCAACCAAGAACGCCAACATGATTCCACATATCAAGAATGCAACTACTGATAATTGAACGTATTGACCGGCAAGATGATTGTTTTTTGCTCCTATTGCATGTGCACATAAAGTGGCTTGTGCATCGGTAAATCCTCTCAGTGATTGGAAACTCAATCTGAAAAATAAATGGATCATCAGTAAGCAATGTGGATAAGTTTTGATGATGTTTGGTAACATTACTCACTCCACTATGTAATTGGCCACAGCATAGGCTGCCAAAGACTCAGTTCCAAGTCTCCAGGAAATCAGAGCAATATCTATACCCTCAAAAATTTTGCTCAGTATTGATGTTATTGTGAACTGAGTTGCGACACAAAAAGGGTTATTGCCTTGTGAACAATCTTGTAATATATAACTTCATCTTTGCATTGCAAACTCACCGGCAGCATTAACGCAGCTATCCGTTGAAATTCTCTATCCATTCTCAAAATCTTGATTGTAGTCCGTGCGGCAGAATACAAACCCCCGCAGCACGCCTGTTCCGTGGGCATACAAATAGAAGTCCCGCCAGCCAAATTATGCTCCCCATCGGCAGAATTGACAGATATGTCATCCATCTCGTCACCAATCTCCACTTCTACACAGAATGTTTCATCAAAGCAGACACAGCATAATATACTCTTGTCACGTTTTTCTTCACGCTTGATTTGCTTCTCGTTGATGACTCCGTGATTCCTGTGTTTGCGTTGACCGAAAAATCCACCGTCGAGTAAGGTTGTTTTGGGTGCTTTATCATTGTTGTTATTTGATGGGATCATTGGTTGAGATTTGGCCATTGATCTGAAAGCCTTTTTCAACCTTCGTCTGCAATAACATCGGAAATTAGAAGAGCATATCAAGCCAATAGCACAAAAAGCTAAATCAGAACTCACCGCCTATTGTTCTTTTTCACCTTGCCCAAACTATCTCTACTACTGTTTCTTATCAAATTCAAGGGATTTTTAGAAGAAGAGCCCGATGATGCAGGAAATGCCCCCTCATGCGTCCTCTTCTTACTTCTCTCTGGAGAAATTGGCGGAAGCTCTACTACAGTCTTCATGTCTGGACCCACGCAGCAAAATGGTGTTTGTAATATGTCCGACATGACACCGTCGGATGTCTCTAATCCAAAGCAGTAGCTACCACTTTCGTCCCCTTGTGAGAATGGGTCGTCGATGAGGTATTCCCTTTCTATTTTACTGAAGATCGAGAGATCTTCGGCATTGGATGGTTCATCTGCATCATTTTCAGTTGCGTTAATGCCATCGTGCTTTTCTTGCTCTGCCTTGACGCTATCGCTTTCAACTTGTTCAACATTTGTAATGGTGATTTTGGTTGTTATCTTGCTGCTGCTATCGCATTCGAGGCTATGCCGTTTGGCCTTTCGTTTGGCAGCGCGCTTGTTGCCGAATCCAACGAGAAATGGCAAGGCTATTATTGACAGCATACAAAAGGCTGTCGTGAATATAAATAATGTGTCGCCAGGGTCGATTGTAGTTTGTACATAGTTGTCGAAACCGTCGTCTTCTTCGTAGCGGGCAAGATCGTCGTTGAATTCTATGTAATCGTCCATTGCATTAGGCAGAGATTTTGATTGGGGGCTCAGAAGAACAACAGCACAAACTGCTGCTGTCTCATCAATATCTGCACAGATACAAGCTGGGAGCTTCACAAGCTTCTAATTTGTGGATGGGGTTGAGCGACCTTCAGCCTTCAGTTAGTTGAGAGTACGATATGAGTCTCTTCGTCATAATAACATGGTGGTGCGCCAACTGAAGAAGGGATGGACGAGAAAAGTTGGAATAAAAGTCTGAGAGGAGGAGTCTGGATGAAGATGTCCCAACATGATGCCGAGGCATAAGAAAATTTGGATTTTTGATTTCCGTTCAGGTTGATTTTGCTGCCAAGATGCGCAGAGCGTCACCCTGGCGTATCCACCTCTCACCACCGTCGTCACGCCCTACCTCCCAGTAGACAGCACCAATCCATCTCCACGATGACGCGAGGAATATCCCCGGGTTGCTATCTTCCACCTGCAGATCATGAGAGTGCACGTGATGTTGCTGCTGGTCTTGCAGGAAGCAAAATCTTTCAGATGCATTCCTTCAGCAGTATCAATTACAAACAGACCGAACAGCGTGTCATCACACAATCGACTACAACACTCAACCGCCAAGACTAATCTCAATCTACTGCCTTCCCGTTTCGAAGCAATGCCACTTTACTATTTTGATTTTGTACCATCGGTGTCGCTTCAACATCGAATACTATTCTGCACAACCTACTCCTTCGTGGCTAATATGATATACCTGCATCGAAGATCATCTATACGAAACATGTCGAAACGCAGATTATTGCAAATACGGATATCGCGAGAAGATGGCGTGCCAATACCTCTATACATTACAAACTTGCTCGCGTGGCAATTCTTCGTTACTTTCATCTTTCCATTCTTGGAACCGATAGCCCGATTGCTTGGTCATGTTTCCTTTTACTACTTTTATCCCAATGCCAGTGGTTTGGGGATAATATTTGAGCCACTGTCTGTGCAAGACCAATCTATGAATAAGAGAGTAAAGTATCAGACTAGATTGGATTGGCACAGATTCTCTGTCAATGTGGGGGGCATTGGGAGAGATGGCTACAGACATCCCCCTAGTGTGGAGAGGAATTTGCCACATTTAGATGTGCCTAGATTAGGTTGGAAGCATTGGCCATGGAGAAGAAAGTACAGACGTTCTGTTTAATTCATTGTAATTATTCTTTTCGATATTCTTAAGAGATTGTACACAGTGACTGTTTCAATACCAACAATACTACTTGTCATTCAATTCCCCTCCCTGATACATATTGTAGATTGTTTTACATCACAAAATGCCCACCCTCACCAACCGCAAACGAAGCCAATGTCTCTATAGTATGCTCCTTTTCCTCCATAACAGCCTTGATCAAATCCTTGATACTAACAATTCCAACAACCTCTCCCAACTCGTCGACAAGAGGCAAATGACGGATATCAGACCCAAGCATCTTTTGCATACAGGAATCGACAGTGTCACTGGGACGGACAATGACTAGATTCTCTACCCCGGTTGATATTTCTTTGACTTTGACTTCTTTGGATGATTTTTCGAGCAAACCGACTTTTTTGACGTAATCTCTTTCACTTACGATGCCTGATAGCTTGCCTGTTGCAGTATTGTTATTTTTCAATATTATATCTTGTTGAGATCGACATGTGATAAATGATGAGTTTGGTTTCAGCATTTGGTCTTACCCTCTGCATCTTTGGTGACCAAACATCCTGAAATACGACATGAGAACAGTCGACATACATAGATGAGAAATGAATGCACGAGAGCTAATAAACAAAAATTCATTGCATCAAGGCAATACATCACCTACCAACTCCATACGCAGCAAACTTCTCAACAGCCTCATAAACTGTGGCATCGTCACTAATGGTGTAATCAATCCCAGAGTAGCAGCTTTTCGACCAAGCATGCTGGGCGTCTCTTTCTCCAAGCTTGGGCGCGGCAAATCCTCGTGTTGCCACGGCGACAGTTGAGCGGCGTGCTAGGCTTTTGGCGAAGGTGCGGGCGGCTGATGATAGCATTGTTGAAGGGAACACAAGAGGCAGGGATTATTGAGTGGGATATTGTGGTTGTACGTTTAAGTTGAACGTATAACTTATCATTTAATAATTACGATCTTGACAGGCAACCGGAAAGAACCGCCAGCCGCAAACCGAGAGCCAGCCAAGCAAGGCGGCAACGCAAGGGCAAGCTCCGAGCTCTTCCGGACTGCATCCACTGCTCACGAAATGAGTGGCAGCAGCAAACCAAACAGAGGTGCATCCAACCGCTGCCCCTATGCAACACTAAACTTATTTGGCCCTGATTGTAGCGGCATCAATCAAGATCCCACGCGAGCACAAGTCAGTGATGACGATATTCGAGATGCATACAAAAAGTTGTCACGGCTGCTTCATCCTGATAAAAGATCTCCGGGTAAAGAGAGGGAGGATGCTCAGGAGATATTTACTGAGTTGATGAACGCCTGTGAGTTAATGCAAGATGTCGCTTGATTTTGATTACTAAAGTACGATGTGCACATCACTCATCTTTTGTTGACATTTGCAGATGAAATTCTCTCAGATCCAGTACTTCGCCAAGCATATGATCACTTTGGCCACCGTGCAGTTTCCAGAATTCGTCACAATCGATATGATTCGTCTTCTCTCTATCTCGTTCTATCTGACTTGCACCAGCAGGGCAAAACTGATGAGGCACTGGAGACATTGATTACTTTATTAGAAAACAGTGCACGAGAACATAGACAAAAAGAATGGAAGTTCAACGCCGATGTTCAAGTTAACTTACATGTTAACCCAGCAGGAACTGATGAAGTTATCGATGTTTCGGGAACAAGTGTCAGCTTCACATCATCTGTCCCGATTTCTGAGCTGGTAGATCAAAATGCAGATGATACAACAACACACACAAATCAACAAATGCAGCTGACAATAGGAGCACAATCCTATCTTGAAAAGGGAATGGGGTCAACGCGCGGCGTTCTATCGGCATTGTACAAGCCATCACGACAAACATTTGTATCGTCAGACATGACTATCGGGAGGAATCATCTCGAGACGTCCTTGTCCAGTAGACAACATATGGCAAGTGGAACCGTAGTGTCCGCCAAGGTATCACGCAAACACGACTTTGAAAGTGATAAAAATGGAGACTTGTCACTTGCATTCACGTCTTTTAGATCACTAAGTTTGATCCATGGATATAAGATGAATGGGATGCTTGCTTTGAGCTTTGGTTTTAACCCACCTAGCAATTTGAAGCTACAGTATGGGCAACTTTCCTTAACCACGTGGAAAGTGAGCACAACTGATGATTCACGGAAAATGCGTGATAAAGAAGATGATGAATCAGACTCCAAGAGTTCTAAATCAAAGACGAATGATCCGGAGACAATACAATCCAGCTCTGAACATCCTCCAAAGCTGACGGCAAAGCTGGCAATAGGTCAGTTCCCATTAGAGATAGGAATAGAGCAAGATCATTTGTTTGATTCTCCAGAACGCTCCATTGAGGCATCCATAGCCTACAACCCATTTTCGCGGTCATTTCGATTTAAGAGTTTGCTGTCACGTGATTTATCACCCAGATCATCTATTTCGATTGGCGTTTCTCATACTGGCATGCAAGGACTGACTTGCTTGTTAAGATATCAAAGGCCGGAGCTAACTTTGAGTTTACCCATTTTCGTGGCAAGATTTGTAGCTCCAAATTATTGGAATCGAGCGTTGAGCATCTCCATCTTTTCTTATTTGATTGATGAAACAATAGGTGAATTACTGGAATCTGGGTCAAAGGGTACTATGGTTACTTTAGATGTTCATGAGACTATTGCCGTCAAAGAACATGCAATTTTTGAGGAGCAGCAGTGGATGCATTCTTCTCATGCACAGTTGAATAGCTCTCCGCAAGTTTTGATCATAGAACAGATTGCTGAAGTGAAACGAGAATATGAAGAGCCAATCAATGGTCTGATCATCCTGCGTGCAACATATGGGTCGTCTAGTTGCAGTACGTCAATAGATGTTACCTCAGCTTTACAATTTTGGGTATGCAACTCACAACTGGTGCTACCAGCTTATTCCAAGAGAATGTTACTTGGGTTTTATGATGTAAATTCACATCACGAGCACATCAGCAAAGTCAACTCCAGCATCTTGCATGACCTCGTTGATTATGTTAATGATTTCTTGTCCTGTTTTGGTATTGGTCAGACTAATCATCAAGTTGAGACCCACTGTAAAGAAAACGGTTCGTCTGAAGAAGATGGATCTGCTGTCCTGACCATTAGATACAAGTATGAAGGCATTGCCTACGAAATTGTGATAGATGACAATCAATCTTTGACAGTGCCGAGTCCAGAAGCATTGAAGCTAGGCACAGTGTCTTAAAGGAATAGATCCTATCGCACCCTTTCAGCCATGTCAAAATGAGTGATGTGTGAATCTGTAATGAAAGTACGACTGAAACAAGCCACAGGGGCTGTCTCATTCAACAAAAGGAGAGAGACGCCGGCGTTTTTTGTGGCCATACTACTTGGACCGAAGAATGGGGAGAAAATGGCCATACAACACATGTTTGATATATTCGGGGGATATGGCGGCGATGAAAATAATGCAAAACTTTGCCTGAAGTACCCAAGTGGGTTTCTACTGAAGAGGCCCAACCTACAATTATATCTAATGTTACTTTTGCCTACTTCAAATGAATGTACGAACCTCATCCAACCACCTACAATTTCAATTGACATACCTTGCATTTTAACAACTTTGCGAGGCCTAATTCTAATGCTTGTTCACCTACCACATTGCCTTGTAGACAAGGTTGATTACCTGGTATACTATCAATGACCCAGCCCCGAATGCCATACTTAATGCCCAATACTTGCCATCTAATCCTTCCTCGGCCACATGCAATGCCACCCCGCCAAACTCCACCATGACGAACTGCAATACTGCTGTAATCAATAAAATTCCGCAGAACAATGGATTGTGTTCCATGCCTCTGAACACGTTGACTAACAATTCAAGTAAAAGAGTCAGTTAGTTAAGGCCCATGTAAAGTTATACCATGATCAAGATTCTTACCTTCTCCATTGAGATTACGGCTGTTGATTTCATTGAACAACTGCATCCACACAAAGACATTGAAGATGAGAGTGTAGTGCAGGGAATTCTCTTTCTTGTATCCTGGATAGAGGCCATCATCACTTTCGACTAAATGTCCGTCATCGAAGCCAAACACTTCTGGTCCAGCAAAGAGTAAGAACATGACAACAGCGATCTGATATAGGGCTTGTCCGATCATGTTGAACCACATTCTTTTCGCGATGATGGACTTAGATCGGTTCGTGGGAGCTCGTCGCAAGAGTTCTTCGGTTGGCGGCTCGGATGCTAGAGCTAGAGATGCCAGAGAGTCCATGATAAGATTGACCCAAAGCAGTTGAATGGCTGCCAATGGTGATTTGGCGTGCGCGAAGGATCCAACAAGTGCAGTCACAACAGCAGCGATGTTTACTGTGAGCTGGAATTGAAGGAACTTTTGGATAGATGCATAGACATTGCGACCCCACTGTCAAAAAAGAGAGAATGTGAATCAAATGGAGTGTATAGTGAGCAGAACAACAGTGATGCTCACCTTGGCTGCAGTAACAATAGATGCAAAGTTGTCGTCAAGAAGAATGATGTCGGCAGCATCTTTCGCAATTTGAGTACCAGCTATGCCCATAGCGAAACCAATGTCGGCGCGTTTCAGGGCAGGTGCATCGTTGGTTCCGTCGCCCGTCATTGCGACCACCTGTCTATCGGGGAATATGGTGATGTTATCTTCCCTCTTGAGTTGTCTGCAATGCTCCTCGTCAGTAAAGAGCATGGACTGGTTCAGACCATGGGCTAGTGTAAGCTTATCATCGGGTGAGCTTCTTGCCAGTACACGAAGATGAGGCCAGATGGCATCAAATGCTGTTTGGTCGAATTCCTTGTTGCCTTCATCGTCGATGCGATACACCTTGCGACGAAACTCTTTGCCTTCCATCAGAACATTGGGCTTCAGGTGGGGGGCAATCTTTTCTGAACTTGGGTCGACAAAGTGGAAGTCCTTCAAAATTCCGGCTTGGTAAGCAATGCTGACTGCTGTCATTTCGCTATCACCCGTTACTAATCTAACATCAATGCCGGCGTTGTAGCATTTCTCGATAGCTTCAGGCACGTCTCTTCGGAGAGGATCTTCGATGCCCACAAGAGCAACGAATACAAGATCAGTCTCGATGGAGAGCGCATCGCTACCATCAGAGTTGAAGAAGGTTTCATTCTTTGCATCAAGGTCAGCACCATCTGGTATATCTTTGTAGGCAAGTCCTAGAGTTCTCATCCCACGCTTGGCGTAGGTGTCGGCGACCTTGACAATGTCTTGGCGTGATTCTTCGTTCATTTCAACAGAGACGTCGCCACTCTCATTGTCAACCAACTCGTGGGTGCACCTTGCTACAAGAACTTCCGTAGCTCCTTTGCAATAGACACGGAAGCCGCCATCTTGTTTCGGAACTGCCCAAGACATCATCTTCCTGGCAGAAGAGAAAGCGATATGTTTACCCTCCGCCAAATACTCTGACAGCTCCTCCTTGTTGCTGCGTCCGCGCGTGTTATCACGAATTTGCTGACTATTGTGACCGAGCTGATGCGCAAACAGAAGCAACGCCACTTCTGTGGGGTTTCCTGTAGAATCAACCAGATTATGACCGTCACACTTGACAGTGGACTCGTCCATAGTGTTGATGGAGATCAGCGTGGCAATGAGTAAGACTGTAGCAGCACTCGGGCTACGGGGATTATGAGCGACAAACTCCCCTAAATGAACTCCCGGATCGTTGCAAGAGAAATCAGTCTTGGTAGTGTAAATTGCTCGGGCGGTCATTTTGTTGGCAGTCAATGTTCCGGTCTGCCAAGAACACGACAGAAATGAATCAACGGGCGCCGCAATGAAGTCAGTAAAACTAAATAATGATGCTCACCTTATCAGTGCAAATGGTAGTCGCGCAACCCATGGTCTCACAGGCATGTAGATGCTTCACCAGGTTCTGTTCCTTCATCATTTTGTTAGATGAGTATGCCAGCGCGAGTGTGACAGCGAGTGGTAGTCCTTCTGGCACAGCCACGGCTAACACTGTAATAGCAGTCACAAAATACTCAATCAAAGCTTCTTTTGGATCCTCGTCCCCAAAGGCGAAACCCTTGATACAATTCACGGTTAGTGAAAGGGCGGCGGCACAAGTTCCAGCAATACCGATCTGTTTGGCAATCTTCTCAAGTTTGACAAAGAGTGGCGAGTCTTCATCACAATTAAGACCGTCATCAGCAGCATCACTTGACTCGTATACTCGAGCTTGAATTCTTCCAGCCACGCTGTCTTTACCCACTGCAATCACGACCATTTTGGCAGAGCCTTGTATTGCTACAGTTCCAGATAACACGATGTCGCCCGGGTGCTTTGAAATCAATACAGATTCTCCAGTAAGCGCCGATTCGTCCATTTTTAGTCCCCCGCTCATGGATGGACCGAGTACAACACAATCTGCAGGAATACTAGCCAGATTATGTGCATTGACACTCAAAATATCCCCAACCACAATCTCATCATCAGTCACACTGAGTTGTTGGCCATCGCGAATGACCATTTTTGTATTGCTCTTGTTGAGACTACGAGTGAGACGCACAAAGGCAGACTGCTTGGCATAATCGATTCCTGCGGTCACCAAGACGACAATGCAAACTGAAGCCAAAATGGCCGCACCCTCGAACCAGCAATGACCACATTGTTCACCAGGATCAAGTCCAATTGTTGTCTCCACTACAATTCCGACCACTCCAAGTGCAATAAGCAAGAGCAGCACAAAGTCTTGAGCTGCATTCCAGCACAGCTTTAGAAATGAGTCAAGCTTCTTTGCTGTAATCGCATTGCTTCCAAACGTGATCCTGCGGAAATTAATGTCACCTGCTTCATTAGAGATGCCCTCTTCGGGCTTTGACCTCAACACTACAGTAGCCAAAGCCGTAGCAGCCATCTCCATATCATGTCTCCTCTGAATGGTGTCATTTGATTCTCCATCAAGAGAATTGCGTCTCTCGTTATCTTTCTCTTCCACACCAATGCGATTCACCAGCGCTTCAATCTGAACTCTATTACTATTCAGACTTTCAGCATCACCAGTGGATTCGGGAAGATTCAAAGCCGCCTTGGACAATAGACGAGCAAGCGCCTGATGCGTACGCTCACTGCACAGCTCACTAAGATCCTTACTGGTGACGACAAAAGGAGCATCCGGTTGGGAGATCTTAGCAAAAGTCATGTGTAACAGTGCCGACGAGGTGCTTTGAATCGACCTGAGCGAAGTATCGATCATTTGCACCAGGCCGCCGAACCTCGGCTTTTCCTGGGCCTCATCCGCCTGCAAATCCACCTCCAACACTACCGATGGATCGGGATCGGTCAGTGAATCGTCTTCGTTGAGAGTCTTCATTGCTATCGATTATCGGTTGCGTTTCTGTCGTTGCCTCTCCGGGTGAAATATGACGGCAAGAACCGTGCATCAAATGTAGAGAGATGGTGATGCTGACAACATGCTATCGTCATGTTCATGTCGTGCCCCTCAGGACTCTGTACTCCGCTGCCTCTTTTGTGGTTTTTATTATCTTCGAGTGCACTCCGTGGGCTTTGATGGTGTAGTTGGCGTGCAAACATCAGGCTGTCATTTTGTAAAATATCCTTTGCGTTAGTGCTCTATCTTGTGGGACCTACTTTTTGAGTCTTGTATGAT
>JALLPI010000208.1:0-26771 GCA_036939935.1 Cyclotella atomus | reverse complement strand
CTCGATGTGACTCTATGAACCGGCGAAAGAGGCCACCAAATTCGCCGAAAGGCCCGACGGCGATAGGAATAAAAGCGTTGTTGCCATCAATTATCTCGCCGATAACTTGGTCAGCCGAAAGTGTTTTGTTGGTGATTGGATTAGTTCCCCCTGTGCGTCTAGCAAACTTCATCTTCTCTCCGTCTCTCAAGCGCAAGTCTGTTTCATTATATGTAGCAGCTTCAGAGGGGGAGGAAGAGGAGTCGTTAGTAGAGTGAATAAGAGTGACGTCAAAGCCAATTCTCGTGTAAGGTGCTCGCCAGCATCTTGTGTCAAGGGAGTGATCAAGCCGAATAGAAAGATCAAACGGTTTTAAGCGCGGTAGCGATGGAACAATGTTGTGGAGTTCCTTCTCAACTTGGGTTGGTGAGTCAATCATCTTGACAACCGGTAAGATACGCTGGAATATTTTTGTGATTTCATCTCTGACGCCGTTACTTGCTTTCGTTTTGTGATTGACCTTGCAACCTAAGCAGTGATCGCCATAGGCGTCTAACGTTGAGCCGCATTTGCATTTATACTCATGGTGACAATCGAGGACCGGTATTCTCAGTTTTCGTTGAATTGCAGTCTTGAAGGTGTGATTTTTGATACGGTGAGCCTCATTTGATCTGTTCATTGTCATCAGAGCCATCGATGTTCTTTTATCGAGTAACGCCGGTAGTACTTGCATGACATGGGATGGTGTGATCTTTGGCTCATATAAAAGCTTCTTCTTGACTTGGATGGAACTGTATTCTTTCATCTTCTCCCGTGAGCCGTTCAAGGAAGCCTTGAAGATGTAATCGTTGTCGGAATCAGGTTGGTGAACTGTAACACTGTTGAAGACTGGTAGGTATTTTCGGAAGATTAGCCATGACCTGTTTTGTGATGATTCCCATTTATCATAAAGGATCGTGATCGGGGCCGGTAGAAGGGGTCGTGGCTTGTTTATGCCGAGCCACACGCCTTGATTAGCATACTGGAGGCATCGTTTGGTGGTGGTCATGTATGCCGTGATTGCGTTGGCACGTGGGCTTTGAATACCTAGGCCACCTTCTTGTATGGAAATGTTGGAGATGAGCTGTGAATAGATTGGAAGACTGGATTGATTGGTGATGTTAGCAAGTAAATCAGCTGTCATAGAACTAAAATGCTTCGTTAAGTCACTGTTCCACAGCCAATGTTGTTGTGGGAGGTCGTCCAGCTCGGTGTTGTATACATCGTGTGAGAAAAGGTGCGTAATCTTGTTGGCTGTGCACATACTGTAAAGCCTCAAGGTGGTTTGGAGGTCTTCCAGATTGGAAAGGAGTTTGTTGGCATCTGATTGTGCTTTGGCGAGGGCTTTTAATAGGAAGGATTGACAAAACTTGAGTGAGTTTGTGGGTTGAAGGAGAGCTCAAGGCACACATCACACAGGCAGTGAGAGAAAACCGATAAACAGAAAAGGAAAATGAATCCGTATTTGTGACGGTGCGAAGTGCGATATGTACGGTAGCTACGACCTGCTACGACTATCTATGCTTTTATGAAAACCTGCTGGACCACAATCTAATGGATAGATAATAGAGTGTACCTATGAAATCTATGATGTGTGAAACACAACAGCCCCTCCAACCCAAGCCCCACCTCCAGCTCTGCGGGCTGCGGGCTGCGGGACTGCTACTGCTAACAACAACTGCCTGCACGATGCAGTAAACGCTGTATGAGGTTGTTTTTTCTGCTGTGGAATTGATTATTACGATAGTGGCAATTGCGAGCACTTTCACTGTCTCGTTTGAATTCGCGTTGTTCGTTGTTTCTCTGGCTGGTCGTAGGTGCTGCTGCCCATTATGATCTGGAGATTAACAAATGATCGATGATTAATTTGCAGAGACACCTCAAGCCCAGATTTCGCCACCAATAACATTACAAATGAAACGCCCAGTCAACTTGATCTCAACACCTGCATCATGTGCAGCTGGTCAATTCGGCTTCCACAAACTAACAACCAAACGAGCAGTACACCTCTCCCTTCATAATATTCTAGCCATCTCCCTTCTATGTTCTTACAACTACGTCACTGCCGAATACATTGCGTTAAACAAACCTCAAGATCAATCAACACATCTAAAGCAACAAGAAGAATCATCCGCAGCATCCTTCGCATCGTCATATACACAACTCAACTCCAAATGCGACAATCCCTGCGTCTCTATCTCTAGTTATTCATTGCAACCTCTACCACAAACGAATTGTCGGGATTACGTCTTGTGTCAAGATTATCAAGAGACATATCGATATTCCTGTCCTAATAGGCAGAAGTTTGATGGTACGAAAAAGAAGTGTGTGGAAGGCGATGTGATCTGTAGGTGTGAAGATACTTTAACTATCGAATCGGAAGCAGAGGCGATCTGTTTATTAAACAAGGGGGGCAGTGGAAGACATTTTCCAGTACGTGATTGTCAAGAGTATGTAACCTGTCGACGTGATGGAACTGTGAAGGATATTTCATCTTGTCAGGAGGGGCATTTGTTTGATTCAACTTTGGGGCAGTGTGATCGGCAAGACAGGGTCAAATGCACTTTGGCAGATGCAGTTCAAGATGCTGGCACCGATGCAGTTAGCGAGGGGACATCATCTAACTTTGGTGCTTTATCATTCGGAAATCAAATTAGCAATGTCGACAATGGAGCTCAACCCAATGTTCAAGATATGAAAGAAAAGTCAGATGAAATTACAGCCGAAGACAGCATCTACTGTGCTCAGACTGCAGGATCTAATTATGCCATTGTGCCCTTACCCGAATGTAAACAGTTTGTATCTTGTCTTGCAGGCAAGGTAGTCCAAAAGCAAACATGTGCCGAAGGATTGATATTTGACGATACCATCGGTGGATGCAATTGGAATTACCTTGCAGTTTGCAATGTGTTCTATCCTCCATCCAAGGCACCTACAAAACGGCCAACTTTTGCACCAACAGTACCCCCTCCAACTAGAGCGCCTGTGACATGGAAACCTACCATTGCGGGACCAACGAATCTACCAACAGCCAAGCCAGTTCCCCAAACTTCTAAACCGACCGTTCCATTGACATTTCCACCTATAACTGATTCGCCAACGTCCTCGGATGCATTTCCAAAGGTTTTGGATTGGATAAGCGATCATGTCACTGAACTAAATCAAGAAGTATTTCGATCCTATTCACGTGAGGGCTTGTCTTATAGATCATATTGGTTCCAGTACAGCGATTTTATGGATGCATTAAAGCTCATGTCTGAGAAGAGTATTACTGGTGACAAGAAGCATATATTCTATTTGGGGAACACACCGCCAGAATGGGAGTATGGTCTTGTCAACGTCGCTGCTTTTTTGAGTCAGGCCATGACCGAGAGTATCTCAAAGGATGCCTGTGACGAGTACAACTGGGAGGTGAACAGTGATGATTTTAGTAATGCTGAAGGTGAGAATGGAGGCAAACCTGATGAGCATTACGCAACAAGTAATGCGTGTGGCCAGGGTGGGTTGAATTACCAAGAATTTCATTGCGATGCGGAGGAAAGTCATATGGAATGCAGCGTGGATAGGAATATGAAAATACAGGCAACTACTTCAGAAGTGTATCCGAATGCTCCACCTCCGTTGACTTGCCGACCTAGAACTACAACGGATAGTTTCACAGGGTTTTGGGATGTTATGACAGGGAAAGAGAATGCTGCTTTCCCTTATGAGAATTCGTTTGGTAGGACAGATGTAGAGGGCTGCTGTTTGTAAGTCCAATCATTGGAATTCTTCTTCATCATCAGACATTGGCTTTCTCTAACCTTATATGTGTTCATACCCCAGCTGGGGTCGAGGTGCGATACATACAAAGGGAGTGTGTAACCTGGGAAAGCTGAACTACTATTTGGGCTTGAAGGTTGGTGATATCTTCCTTCTAAACCCTCATTGTTACTCAGCATAGACAATTTATAAATATCTTCACTTCAACTGCACGAACAGGCTTCGAAGGATGGCAGACCCAGTCGATATCCAACAGTCGACTTTTGTGGATTCCCTGAAGCCATTTGCGCTGGACCCGAAAGCCGTGAAATGAGATGGGTTACTTCGTTTTTTGAATGGACCGAACGCATACAATCCTATGACGATGGCAAGGGCTGGAATTACATGACGGAACTCAAGAAGTTCGTTGATAACGGTATGTGGGATATGGACTTTTTGTATGCAGTGAGTGCATTGGTAACTCAGGGATGCCACGATCCTCCCTGCAACGGCGCCAAGACGAATGTCAACGGAGGATTTGGCTCCGCATCAGACGTACGAATAGCAGATGAAAGAGCGAAAAACTTCCAAACTGCCTTAGTAGCACTTGATGCAGGTGGAGATAAAGCATTGGTTAGAGCGCTCACAAACTTTTTATCAGACAACAAGGAGGTTATGAACTCCAAAATACTTCAGTCGCAAACGCCAGAGGGTCAGCTGTATCCATCTTATAGATATCAGCTCTCGGACTTACTTTCCGCTTTAACTACAATATCATCCGAAGGAGTTGCTGGGAAGAAATTTTATGCAGGAGATTCTTCCGTCGCAATGGGGGTGCGATATGGAATAGTGAATGCTGTCATGTTTTTGGCACAAGCTTACAAAGAGTCCATTCAATATGATGCTTGTGAGTATATATCTGACATGAAGTGATTCCATTTACATGACTCTTCCAACTCAACACTTTCTGTTCCTTTGCGCGCAGGTGATGAAAATAATTGGTCTGTAAGTGGCACTAGAGGATAAAAGCATCTCTAAATCATCTCTCACCTCCTTGCGTTGCGCTTTCACCCCTCCATAGATGGTCAACGACAGGTTTCCACTTTCTAACAGTTGCGGTCAGCTAGATATGAGCTATCAAGATATGCACTGTTCAGAAGAAGAAGCTCACATGGAGTGCCCTGTCAAACCAGAAATGGAGCAATACGCGCTAACGAGTGCCCTTTGGTTCCAAGCTCCAGGCCCATTTAAGTGTGGCCCTCGTTCCAAGTTTCCAGTGACTGGCTACTGGGATTATGAGTCAGGGAAGGAGAACAATGAAGATGCATATGCAAATGATCGAGGCAGAGTTGACGTTGAAGGTAGGTTGCTTACAAATGGGCCTTTGTTGACTACTCTCTTCCACTGTTGCCTCAACATCTTTGTAAAACAAACGCCAATCAGGATGCTGCTGGTGGGGACGGGGCATCATTCAAACTCGCGGCGTCTGCAGCTACGGCAAGCTTAATTATTGGCTTGGTACTCGGGCAGCAAGAGAAGGGCGCAAATCGCTTTACCCGACTATTGACTTTTGCGAGTTTCCACAAGGAGTTTGCTCTTCGGATGAAACGTACGGAGGAGAGCTTCAGTGGATGGTTGGGCTGTTCGAATGGGTCGATAGAATTCAAGCGTACGATCAAGATGGATGGAATTACATCGACGATTTGAAAGCTTTCGTTGACGGCGGCTATACAGACTTTGATTTTGTAGATCACGTGAGTTCAATTCTTAATCTCGGATGTCACTCTCCACCTTGTACGGGCATAAGCCCGACTGCAACAGAAGCTCACAATCAACGAGACCGCAACGACGTCTTTCAACGATTTCTCAATCAATTGAGGGTGGTCTATAACTTTCCTGCGCCTCCGCCACCCACCCCAATGCCAACTCCGTACCCAACGGAAGAACCCTCAATTCATGTAAGTCCATCGCCTCCAGCTTTTTATCATCCCTACTCGCTGCTCTCATCATTTTTCTTCACTTGTTCCTATTCTGCTCGAAATGAAATAGGTACCCACAACAGATTCTCCCACAGAGCCGCAGCTGCCAACAGAAACTCCAACAATATCTCCTGCTCCAACTTCTCTCGCCGGTAGACCACCAAAGAAGACAGCGACTGATTTTATTGAAAGAGTTTTATTGTCACAAGATAAATTCCAAGATATTCTACTGCTCAGTGAATACCCCTATGGCACGTATCCGTCCTATTTATACACTTGGAAATCGTTTCTTGGGGCGCTAGAGAAGATGACCACCGATGAAATTGGTCCTGGTATGTATTTATGGTGATGTGATAATATTAACATGGCCATGGCAGTCGGTCTCACCAGTCTTTCTTTCATCTTATAGGCTCTGGCAACTGGTTTTACATTGGCGAAGAAAATACCCAGGATTATGGCCTTGTCAATTTGGCGGCATTCTTGGCGCACGGGGTCACCCAATCCATTCACTACGACTCTTGGTAAGTCGGAATTGTACATGTATGTTGCATCAAGCGCCTATCTCAACTCCCAATCGTGATGTCCTACTTTCATTAGTGACGAAAACAATTGGGAACTTGTTGACTTTCGTTACCCTTTATCGAACAGGTACGCCATGCTCGTTACACTTTATCGTTCAATTCCTTTTTAATCGGATTACTATGCAATTTCGTAGCTGTGGTCAAGGACTAAACGGTGGATTGCTATACGAAGAACAGGTCTGCACGGATGAAGACGAGGGTTTTGAATGTAAAGTCGACGATAAAATGGAAATCTATGGAGTCACCCATGCCAGTTGGATTGGTGCGCCCCAGCCTTTCTACTGCGGGTAAGTCTCAATGTTGTTTAACTAAAGACACACGCTGCCTGTTATTAACCATTTTACACAATGCCTACCAGTGACAAAACAACTGGATACTGGGATCATGTCACAGGACTGGAACGAAATGACAAACCGTTCAAGAATGCAGCGGGTAGATCAAGCACAACAGGGTGCTGTTGGTGGGGTAGAGGAGGTGAGATATTCTTTGAGTAGATCGTAAAACATGTTTGACTGAAGGAGACGGCTGACTTTCTGTGCACCGGTCTAATTAGTTCTTCAAGTTCGTGGAGTGTGTCAGTATGGCAAGCTGAATCGCTACTTAGGCTCTGCGGCTAAACGAGGCAATTCGATGTATCCTGACATTAATTTCTGCGAAAATCCGGGCGCCATCTGTAGTGACCGTAGAGCGCCTGAATTGAGATGGGTGACAGGTAAGGCTTATAATCATTGAACGCAATGCTTTCAGTCTCGTTAGCTCAGTTTCTTGAAACAAATATACGTACAGGTATGTTTTATTGGGCAAATCAAATACAAAGAAATCGAATGAACTTTGATTACTTGGGGACCTTGAAGGATTATGTTAATGCGGGAGACTTGGAAGATTCATCCTTTATCGATTCATTGAACTTTGCCTTAGGTGGGAGACCGGGCGTAGATTTGAATAGAACTGATGTGTTTTTTAAAGCTCTTCGAACCTTCGGCTTAATTGAAGAGCAGACTATTGACGTCACTGCCAATGCCACTAACTCTACTGAGGCTCAAATGAATGAAACTAAGACAACAGACTCAGAAGGTAACGTTACAATCATTGAAGAGGGAGCAGGTTCGGAAGGCAATATCACAATCACTGAAGACGACGCCAACAGCACCGCTACAAGCATCACAGATGGTAGCCAGGTCACAAATACAAACGATACAGCAACAGAAATGATGGCTTTCATTGATGATCCTTCCATTACAGCAACTGTCACGACAAATTACTGTGGAGCGTCGTGGACGAGCGCCGCAACCGATTGTGGAGTGGCATGTCCATCAGGTATGGACATGGAATGTCCACCAAATCAGTTTTGTTTTGCAGAAATCACAACTTGTTCCTCGAGCTTATTAATTACTGTCGCCACAAACTGGTGCGGCAAAGACTGGGATGATGCAGCGACTGTTTGTACCAAGTCGTGCCCCGCAGGATTGGACAGCGGTAAGTAAGATTACGTGATCTCATTGCCATTTGCACTGCATCTGGCACAACCATTGGATGTTTCCTTCTAACTAATCGTCTCATATTTCCATGTAAAACAGAATGCCCTCCACCCACACGATGTTTCGCCGAGATAACAACATGCTAGGTCGATACGGCGTCAAATTATACTACCTTAAGCTCTTAGTATATTCATATGACCAGCTACTACATCTTTACCCCTCCTGATGTTCATTCCTGCCGCCACTAAGATAAACTGGCAACACTTTTTGATGCAGATTCCATGTTGGTACAAATGTTGCCTTCGCCTCCATCACTTCATTCCAGAACTTCATTGCTTGTAACAACATACTCTTGATCATTACTGCCAAGCCCGCCACCGTTGCTATCACCGTCGGTTTCTGCGGTCTCTGCAGACTCATGGCCATTATTGTTGCCATCGTCATCCCTGCCATCTTCCGATTCCTCAGTATCATTGTTCACATCACTACGCTCTTGATCTTTGAGTTCATATAGCAGCTCATCTTCACTAGTCTTGATGCTAATCGAATCCTTTTCATTGCAATTTAATCTATCAGCCCCGCTGTCAACATCGTCATCAGAAAACAACTCATTGCTTGAATCATAGTTGGCACATGTAGATAGACCTCGCACAACAGGAATGTCTAATGAAGCATCTCCTCCATGATAACAACCTTCATAACCTACAGCTTTATCGATAGTGGTTGGCTTGTCATCACGGTGTCTGCTGCCTTCTTCCACAATATCTTTAGAGCCATCACTTGCTGCAACGAAAGAATCTTCTCGATGCCCATCATCGTGTCTACCCCAGCCTTGTTCTACATTCAAGTCTGGTGACCTCCGTCCCCATCCATTATCTTCAGGCAACTCTGTGATATCATTGGATGGCGATCTTCTTTCCCAGCCATTATCATCACTCACTGAACCATCTTTAAAGCTTCGACCTGCCCCAACAGCGTAATCATCATTACGTCCATCATCGTGTCTACCCCATCGTTCCGACGAACCTTCAACTGAATGCTCTACAGGGAATTCTGTGTTGTCATTAGCTGGTGACGACCTCCTTCCCCAGCCATTGCCATCTCTCTCAACTTCATTACTTCTATCATCGTGTCTACCCCATCCTTCTGACAATCCTCTGTCGACAGAATGCTCTACTAACAACTCTTCGTCATCACCGTGTCTGCCCCAACCCAGCAAATCATTTTCGTCAGTGCGATCACTCGTGTTTTGTCGTTTAGCAAGATACTCATCAGGGTAGAATAATTTCATCTGGCGACCTCTTCTATCTGTCTTGTGGCGGTGCTCTTCGTCGTACGCTTTCATTGCCTCGTATAGACTTGAGAATGTCAGCTTTTTCCTACCTGCATGGTATCGAGGAACGTGTACCATTAAGTGTCTGGCAGTAATTCTAATTCAAGAAAAAGAATGCACGTACCAATAACAACCTCGTACCACCCGACAATTGAAGCCCACTTGTCTTCTGTATTTTTGCCCTTTCGGATCTTGACACCAAAACGTGACTTTGCATCAAAAAGACCTTGTAGCAGATAGTCTTTTTCAGAAAAGACGAACTCTTCTGGAACTGCATCTTTCATGTCACCATCATCGAACTTGATACTGTACTCTCTCACGGGTCCGCACTCGGTGAATCCAATTTTTGTGTGACCTGTAACAAAACCAGGATACCAACTCCCTTCGTACGGGGCATAAACACGATCGTCAACCTCAAAAAGAGGCTTTTGCTTTGCTACAATCTCTTTCAAACCAAGCTCCTTGTCTGCAGGCAAAACGAAAGGTTTGAAACGGTCGCTCTTCTTCACGATAATGCTGTAATGCTGTCTCGGAAGTTCGATTCTTCCGGCGTGCTTTTCAAGTTCATTTGCTTCTTTCCATGCTCTTCCCCAGAGAATTGCTAAATGTTCGTGATGTTATTTAGAGCTGATGGTTTGAATACACCAATAGGCTAAGAGACAGAATACCTCGTACCTTGCTCACTATCTGGCCCGAGATTCGGATTGTTGACTGCATTCTTATAAAGCCCACTGAACGACTGGACGAGGCGGTTAATATCTTTCGCTCTGTTCATCACAAGGGAGTCTTGAACTATCTCGAACCACAATTTGGCACCCGTTCCACACTCCGCAAGCCCCTTCTCAAAGATGTACTTGCCAACTGCAAACTTCTCATCAACTGCTGAAATAGACTGCCAAACTGATTTGCCATCATGTTCGCATCGGACTTCAATCCCTTTTTCTGTATGGCGATGATTGACCACCTGCATTCCTTTCGGACTAGGAACCCGACTGACATAGCGCTCGCCCAAGCTTGTCGTATATGCCTCGGCTTCTCTGACGATTTCTGGATCCCAAATAACCATGAATTTATCCCCGTCCAAATCACTTGAGTTGATCCTAGATGGGAGGGATGGTATACCTAGAGGAAAGAAGACAGTACCAAAAGGCATTTCTGACAGGATCTCGAATGCATCGGATAGATCCTCAAGTTGACTTTCGTCCGTTATTAGTTTCAATACCATTACATCTGAGCCTTCGGTGTACGGCGATCGTGTGATAAGAACTTTATCAGGAGCAGGCATATTAGGATTCTTAAACCCTGGTATGAACAGCTGATCTTGGGGAATCGAATGAGTAGGATCTGGAACTCCAACGAGCGAGGCGTGTCCGAGATTGTGTATGTTGTCGTTCAAGTCGCACTCATCTGCGAAACGCAATATAATACAAGTGTGAGCCAAGGTTGGATATTGCAATGCACACCTACAAACTCACATCTGTCCAACGTATCGGCCCTCACACCTCTTGCCTTCAGAACATCTCTCAGTGCCTTTGAAATTGGCTTGATTTCTTCGATGCCTGTCTCCGTTGGATCGTCTCTGTTAGGATCTAAAAGTCTCCCTATGCTATGACAGATCTTCGAAGGAAAGATATTGGTGACAACAACTACTACATCGTCGTGTAGCGGATCGTCTGCTCTACTATTTTTTACTTTGATCATCGAAGTCGGTATCTCAATGCCACTAATACCATGTTTCGCGACAAGCGTACCTTTTGCGATACCAAATGTTGTGGGAGAGAATAATCTCACTTGGATAACTGTTGCTAGCCTGTGTTGAAATCATTTGCGGACGACACGTGTGAAGAACATGTGAACATGAGAAATGAACTGGCGAGATCTAAATATGAAAACCAATAAAGTTCAGTCAACCTACTTAGCACATTCTCTACGTGAGCCTCCAACCAGTTCTAATAAACTGAAGTTGCAAACGAAAGAGAATAAGTGATAGTTATCGATAAAACTGATGCCTTCACGATCATGACCAGTATCATACTTACAGGTCCCTAGAAATGTATCCTCCACCTTCATGCCCATTGTCTTCAATCACTTCAAATTTGTCTTTGTGGACCCTCCATATCAAGCTATCTATCTTTCCACAGGGTGACTTTGCAGAAGGACTAACCAAGAGCTCTAAACGAGAACTGACCTTTTCAGGACCCACCTCATACAGAAGACCTTCAAAGTCTGTCATTTGAGGGAATTGGTGAGCATGGACTCGAAGGTGAAGAGCAGGTTACTCAAAAACTAACCTGCAATCCTAGATAAGAGATTTGGAACATCTACATCATTGCGAATGTAAAATGCCTTAAAGTTAATGTTGCCAGCTTGAATCCAGAAAGTAGAAAGTTAGCAATCAGCATTCAACTAGTGCGTGTAACCGAAGCAAACATCTTCGTTTACTTACTATCATCCTTATCATGGAAACGACCACCGCCTTTTACATCCCTTTTCTGAAATTTGCTGCAGAGTAGGTTATACCTGCCGTCATACTTCCGTGGAAGCGGGCACTCATCATTGGGCTTAATCTTGTACACCCAGAGTTGATCTTTCGTCACGAACTTCCTGATGTAAAAATCTTGACCTATGTCTACAACTATTTTCAAAGGTTCGGGGTTCTGGTCAAATGGAGCAGCACATCCTTGGACTGTATTACCAATCTTCTTGTGGTTCTTTTTTGTCTTTGAAGCACTCCCTTTGTACATCACTTGAGATTTAGTAGATCTCTTGGGCCTTCTGGCTTCTGCGACACTAACTCTGCCTTTCTTTCGAGGCTTAGTGGTCGACTCGTTTGCAGATCTTGCAGCTCTTGCAGCTCTAGTTGGCGATTTCCTCTTCTTGGTCTCTTTCTTCGCATGGGCCTTGTCATTGACACTGGATTCGTTTTCCGAAAAACGAGATGTAGCAGATGCATCATCTGACTTCTCGGATGTACTTATACTGACTGAGCGTCTCTTGGTACTTGCAGCAGCAGCAGCAGCCTGCGCTAGAGGTCGACTGCCAGCAGCAACAGCAGCAGGTGCTGGTTTTCTCAAAGATCGAGTACTGGATCTTAAGAGACGTCCATATCTGGGAAGCGGGGTATCGTCCTCGCTGTCAGTGTCCATCAAGTCGATCACTTCGACTTTGGGTGCATCGTTCCCAGCAACGCCAGCAATAGAAGCATCATCGAGTTCAATGTTTTCGGATGACATAATTGGAGAGTTGAGATTGACTGTATGCCGCGATAGTTGTTGTGATGGGAAAGATCTGATTGATGTGAAGTGTTGATGCTTGGTTGATGTCTAGAATCTGCAGTTTGTACTTAAAGGTAAAGTCTTCGCTCTGATATCATTCTCGAGTTCAATGCACAAATCCAACCTCATACTCGTCTTCTTGTGGCTATGCCAATGCCATGCCTTCGTGGATCCAAACCAATCAGTCAATTCTTCTTCAAACCGCCACGCATTGATTCTACAAGCAACACCTGCAAACGAAGGATACATAACAATTCATCGTGACAACTCACAACATCAGTTGTCCTACCGAATCGCACGTCCCATGTCTCTATCTTCCAAACAAGCCGCACCGATACTTACACTGCACGGTGGACCATCTTTGCCATCGAGTTATCTCTATCCTCTCGAGGAGTGCATTCCCTACAGATCAATCATTTACTTTGATCAATTAGGTTGTGGCAAATCGGACGAACCTGCCGATTCATCATTGTATTCGATTGAGAATACAGTGCATGATTTGCATGTATTAATTAAGCAACTTGGCATTCGAAGATTTCACTTGTATGGGCATTCCTACGGTGGCATTTTGGCTTTTGAATACATGAAGAGTCTGGTAGTATCTGAGGAGAAAAACGATGTAGAATGCTTATCTGCTGTACTTTCGTCAGCACCATATCATATATCAAAGTTGGAAAGGGATTTTGATCGACTGACACAAAAACTTATTCCAGATGATCGTACCTTGAGTGATGCAGAGGTGGGTGAATTGTTTCGAATCAATCATCAATGTAGACTACCCGAAATGCCAGCCCAATTAGCACGAGCATATGCCAATCCAGGCACAGTATGGTTCGGCACTCAAGTCATAGCAGACTATGTGGCCCAGCCTCCGCCAGGAGATGCAGCACGTATGCCATCCACATTGATTATGAGGGGAGAATATGATTTTGTTGGAGAAGAATGCTTTGACGAATGGAAGAAAGTGATCAATCGCAAATTTGTGAGATGCAAGACGTTGGACAATTGTTCTCATCATGGACTGTATGAGAATAGTGCTTTGTATGGGGAGACGATAGACTCTTACTTTGCTGAATATGATTAGCTTACTGTGCGTTTAGCAGAACTGTCTCGTAACTAATTGACCTTCAATACAAATATCAGTCATGTCCAACCACATGTCGATACTGACGTAGCTTACTTCTTCTTCCTCATCAAATCCTTCACCAAACTCAACTCAGCCTCCTCCTCCTTCACCAACTCCGCATCCTCCTCATACTGCTTTTCCACTTGCTCAAACTTGTCATCCTCCTTCTTCGCAGCCTCGATCTTTTGCTTCAAAATTTCCTTTTCTCTCGTTTCCTCTGCCAAGTATATCTTTTCCGCACGTGCCGCCTGCCGTTCTCTCCGCTCTAGCTCCTTTTCTTTCTTAAGCAAAGTCCTTGCCTCTTTTTCCAATTGTCTCTTTTCCTTATCCGACGTGGCAAGTTTGGCTGCTCGTTCTTTCTTCAACTCCAAAAGTGCCAAATCTTCCAGTTCGGCTTTATCGTTCTCGTATTCTAATTCGGCTTTGCGTTCGGCGGCCTCGATGCGAGCTTCGGTTTCTGCGGCCATTTTGGCCTCGTAGTCGTAGAAGGCCTCGCGGCCGCGTTCTACTCGTGCCTTTTGCTTGAGGGCGGCTGTCTCTTTTTCGAGGGCCTTGGTTTCTTTTTCTAGTGCTTCGAGTGCGAAATTGTCGGCATCGTCGGTGGCAGTAGAAGATGTGAGGATGGATGACGATAATGGAGTTGGTGGCAAGGCTGTATCAACTGCTGCATTGACTTGCGGTGCGAATGCAAGAGATAAAGCAAGAAGTGAAGAGCCTGCCATTTTGACAACTTGCTCGATGTGTCTTGGTTTGACATCTTCATTTGCATTGGATGATGCACGCATTACTGTTTGGTGAGCTGCATTGTGTAATGATGGAGCGAATGCATGGCAGAGCGGTGCCGCCGCTACCATGGAGAGCGCCAGTTGGGATATACGTGCCATTGTGGGGAAAGATTGTGTGAAGAGGGAGCGGAGGCCAGAAGATGAATAGACGTCGCAAGTACCGTTATCTGTCGTAGCATTAATAGATTCATACACTCATTCATCGCATTGAATCTCTCTGATGCTTTAAGATGTGACAGGTATTTAACACTGAGTCATAGTGACGAGTGACGAGGAACAAATAAAGAACTTCTTGCACCTCTCAACCATCATCAACGCACAAACCTATTACAAATACTCACTGTACAAACATGTTGAGATCAAGTGCCATCTTGGCATTGGCCATTGCAGCCGCTCTCAGCGGCAGCGTCCAATCCTTCGCCCCTCCCACCAAAGTAACCAGCAGCCACAAAGTTAGCCACAACAGACAGATCCAACCGCTCGCCACTACGCCATCGCCAACTCAACTAAACCTCCAACTCTTCAAACCCAAAGAAGAAACCATAATCGAACCCACACCCGTCGCCTCCAAAGACAATCTCCTAGGCGAATACGCCGCCGCAGACTTTGCCCTCTCCGACGAAAAGAAATTAGAACTTATCCTCCTCGCCGTATGGGGCGTAAGTCTCTCAGCCTTCATCCTCATCAACAATGCCTACGGTCCCTGGCCGCTCTTTATGAAACAAGTTCCCGAACGTATATTCTTCTTGTTTCACATGTACGGCGGTATGTTATTCGCGGGCGGCATCATCCTAACTACGGCAATTGAACGTGAGGTAGCCAAGAGTAATGATCCGCAAGTGTTGAAATTTTGGTTTGATAAGGTACCCGCGTTGGATGGGCTGATTGTGGTGCCGGCATTGACTGTTAGTATGATTTCTGGGACGGGATTGAGTATTGTTAGGTATGGAGGGTTGAACATTGCTCCTCCGCATGTGGATGCGATATTTTGGGTGCTCATTATGTTCTTGACTTGGTGGGCGGCCACTGATTTGACGACGCAGGGTGCTGCTTTGAATAGTGCCGAGAGAGCTAGAGAGGAGTATGAGCAGGGTTTGGTAGATGAGTTTGTTACACCCAAAATTGTTGTGGATAGGCATTTCAGTAATGTTGTTTCGTGTTTCTTCGTGTTGATGTTGTATGCTATGATGGTTACCAAGCCTGGAACATTGTATCCTTGGCCTTGGAATACATAGAGAGTGTGGTTAAGTGGTAGGAAAGATATGTGAGGACACATTATGTGAGAGACAAGCAAGTGCAACTCTTTATTTACAAGACAAATTAGAAGAGAAACGTTATTAGCATTTACTTCTTGATGTGATAGGCCGTTAAGCTTTCATTTGCCACTTCTCTTCTATTGCAATGACTGATGTAGCTCATAGATTATTTGTGTGATAGATTCTTTGTGTGGTTACACATCTCCTCTCTGGTGAGGGCTCGCTGATGTGATCCCGCCCCGCGGGTGTCGGGTCTCGACCGGGTCACCTTGTGTTTAATGTCTCAAAGATTGAAGATCGCACAAATCTTTTGTGACGTCAGCTCACTCCTGCTTTTTGGATTTTGCAAGGAAACAAAGCAAAAATAAAAGCGAAGAAGCCATCAAAAGAGAGCCAAACAAAGAGGAGAGGAAGCGGCGCAGGAGGAGGAACATAACACCACCTCCATGCCAGCAAAAGAGTAACAACAATATGATCATGAAGAAATCGTTGCTCCCACTGTTCGTAGCGGCATCAGTAGTTCCGCTGAGCACTGCATTCGCCCCGTCAAAAATATCAGTTCAATCTCGACATGCACCAATCAATTCACTACACTTGAATGCATTCAATGACAACAACGGTGGCGTCAACTTCATCGAACAAGCCTGCAAAGCAACAACAGCAGCTCTCTTGGCCCTCACTCTCTCTTTCTCTTCCATCCCAACCACACCAGTCCAACCAGCCAACGCAGCCGACGGAGCTGCAATTGGGCTCTGCCTTCTCAAGAAATGCCGCGTCCCACTAGCCAAGTGCATCACCAACCCCAATTGCCTAGCCAACGTAATCTGCATCAACTCTTGTAACGGCTCACCAGATGAAACAGCCTGCCAAATCGAATGCGGCAACGTCTTCGAAAACGAAGCCGTTGGCGAATTTAATAAATGTGCCGTGAGTGATATGACGTGTGTTCCCCAAAAGCCCGATGATGGGAGCTATCCCGTCCCTCCAAAGGAAAAGCTGGTGCAAAACTTTGATACCAAGCTGTGGAATGGACGGTGGTACATTACCGCTGGACAGAATAAGTTATTCGATACTTTTCCGTGCCAAGTTCATTTCTTCACTGAAACGTCCCCTGGCAAGTTTTATGGTAAGCTCAACTGGAGGATTGAGGAGCCGGATGGAGAATTCTTCACGAGGGATGCATTGCAAGAGTTTTACCAGGATCCCAAGAATCCGGCTCATTTGATAAATCACGATAATGAGTATTTGCACTATAAGGTGAGTCTCTGTTGCTGTTTGTGGTGATGTTCGGATTGAGGTGGTAATGAAACTTGCATGAAATTATCTAAATCTATTGTCAATCAATAGGATGACTGGTATATCGTAGACTACGCAGCAGACGACAACAAGGAAGGAACTCCTCCCTTCGCCTTTGTCTACTATCGCGGAGAGAACGACGCCTGGGTAGGCTACGGTGGTGTGGTAGTCTACACGCGTGATGCTAAATTGCCCGAATCTCTCTTGCCTCGACTACGTGAAGCAGCCAAGAAAGTCAACTTTGACTTTGACAAAGATTTTACCATTACAGATAATTCATGTAAGGCTCTTGAAAAGGGTGAAGAAGTCATTTTGAGAGAAAAATTTGCTGGTAAGATGGCTATTCAGACGGAGCAGCAATTACAGCAGCAGGCTGTACTTGCTCGAACTGCTGCTGTTAATACACTCAAGGAGGAAGAAAAGGTTGTCGAGAAAGCATTCCAGAATATTGAAGAGAAGGCTTTGTCGTTTGAGAAGGAACTGGTGAAAGATATTGTTAATGTAGAGCAGGAGATTGTGAAGGATGTGGTGAATGTAGAAAAGGAGATTGTGAAGGATGTAGAGAAGGTGGAAGCTGAGATTGTGAAGGAAGAACAAAAGTTGTTTGGAAGATAATAATATGATGGAGAATAATATATCGATGGCTTAGAGTAAGTGTGTCTCAGTAACTTGATAACACAGGTTGATAGTAGGAGCCGATTTTTAATGTGATTGGCAGCACAGTGTCAACAAAGGCTGGATGGAAGCTAGCTATGCAGCAAGCATCTATCCTCCAACTCCTTTCCCATAATCTTCCCACTCCTTGCTCTTGCTTCTTGTTCGTTGTTTGCTTCTATCAAACTCCTGACAATACAGCCCTGATTGATTTCAGGGTTGATTTCCTCTACCAAAAAAATGGCGCAACGGACGACGTGCGTACAAGAACAAATAATGGCTTCATAAAGCATAGCGAGATAGATGAGAGGGTTGTCAACCAGCATGGACCGAGCAACGAAGAAGTGGTTCTTTATCCTAATTGGCAATGGCATTGCCCTACGGCTAGTATACAATGCACAGCAGGTTGCAAATAGCCCAGGGCCAAGCAGAGACTTGGAATTTCTTCCATCAAAGGTACATCATGTGAGCAGCGTGAAACCAAGTGCATTTCATCAGATTGCAAATGAAGTGTACACCCATGATGTCTGCAATGAGAACACAGTTTCAGAATCCCATACCACAAAAGAATTCGACCTCGATTCATGGCGGCCGTTTCAGACAGGTGGAGGATTAGATGATAATGATAGGAAAATGCTTGCGAGGTACTATGGGTCTGCCAATTCTGTATTCGAATGGGGTTTGGGGGAGTCTAGTTATATGGCAGGACATTTTAATGTGTCTAGGTATGCCGGAGTGGATAGTGAAGCCGAATGGGTTAGTAATGCACGAGACAAGGTGAGGCATACATGTATACACACTGCACACAGACTTTTCAACATTGTGTGTGCTCATCACCCATTACTTTCAGTGTCCATCCCATTTCAGACTTTCATTTGCTGATATTGGGAGAACACACAACTTTGGTAGGCCTTTGCAGGATCTAAAGAAGAATCAATATGATTACGTGATAGCACCTCTTGTGGTTGAACAGTGTCCCTTCGATGTATACCTCGTTGACGGCAGGTTCCGTGTGGCATGTGGTCTGTTGGCACTGTTACATTCTTCACGTGGGGGACGTAATGCAACAATTCTAGTGCATGATTTCGAGTCACCTCATAAAATACATTCATCATACAAAGAGTTATTGAGGGTATGTGACAAAATAGAATTTAGCGGATCCCGGTTGGCTGCGTTGAAAAGAAAGGCTGATGTAACAGATGAAATGATCCATGATATGTACTTGGAATGGGGTCATAACTCGGCATAGTAGATGTCTTGATTGATGTGAGCTACAATGGGATTTCCGTTGATAAGCAATGTGCATGTTGTTAAGTATAGAAATGAAGAGTAAAACTTAGCTTAGAATCAATACCACTTATCCACTAAGGTTACTTTACACCTCATTCATTTTATTCTTTACAGCTAATCACAAATACATCTACACATTGATTCAATACTTTACCCAGTAACCAGTATCAGGACGATGAGCCTTCAGGCAAGTTTCAGCATAAATGATCTCCTTGGCCTTGGGATGTAACAAAATAGATAAGAAGAACAAAGAAAATGGTTTGAGCTTGATGATAGTATTCAAAAATCCTTCAATATTTACTAACCAAATCTTACCTTCGGGTGATGGTGGTTGCTCAAGCATCTATCCAGGTAGCTAGAAGGGCGCAATTCAAACTTTTCATCTTCATTTGGCTTGAAACCTTTGAATAGCTGCAATTCAAAATGCTTCTTCCCGGGCTTCTTGCAGGGCTTCAATTTGATCCCTCTGCTTCTGCCCATTTTCATCAAGCAGAGATTTGAGTTGGCCACACGAAACTGATGGCTGGCAACGTCATAGGGACCAACAGCGACAAAGAGAGCGTCGAGGTCGTCGTCCTTAGTTTCACAGTTGCGAAGCTCAATCTTGGAATCCGACACGCAGCTCCCGTCCTGACAAGACATGCACCACCACCTTTCATTGGTATTCTCTTGCCAATAGTATCCCTCCTCCCAGTACAGCTTGAGACGGAATCCAATCTCGTCGGATCGCTTGATCGGCAACGCCTTTGGTAGAGCATCATCTTGAGCTGTGGGCATGAACGTTGGAATGTCAATTGTGGGCGAATACGTAGGATAAAGAGATGTTTCATTCGTAATCATGGGTTTGGAGCCTGGTAGCGTAGGATCGGCGAAGATGTTGCCCTGGTGCGCAGCAGCCTCAATGGTCAAAATCAATTCAGCTACATCATTAGAGTTCCGATCACCAGCAAAATGAGTAGAGATTGATGTAGCGTTTTGCGAAATGACTTGATATAACTGTTCAGTTGACGGTGCAAGAGACGTGGCATTGGAGATCCTTTGATACTGCGATCCTTTGCCGGTTGTAGTGTCTGTTCCAGAAGTTGCATTGGGTAGGCTGGATGATCCACGCAATGTAGATGACGTGCTGCTACTGTCGTCACGAAGAAGAATGTTGTATGATGCTAGTAAGGCAGCAACAGCGGAAGCACCAAAAACTGCTCCTCCGATTGCATAGAGACGGTTTTGACGGTTGGAATCGCGTTGACTCATGATCTCAAGGAGTTTGTTTGTGTAGATGGTTGATTTGTGAGGGTTGATTGAGCTCAAGATTTGTGAGCTTGTTTCGACACAGTGATTGTTAGGTTGTGGGGCCAAGTGCCACCCAGTGCATTTGTCGATCTTGGATGCAAGCATTCGATTCATCGTTCATTGATCCATTTGTCCACCAATCTGATTTAGACCATACACAAGCTCAGTTCACATCTGATAACACATCGCCAGTTTGAATGTGTCATTCAATCAGAGGTCATTCTGAGACAACTACCACATGAATATTTGCCCATACATAAGAAGATCAAGTCAGAATTTGAATTGAAGTTGTCCAAGAGACCATTCAATCAACTCTTGTCTCTTGGAGTGAAAGTGCTTAACCCTTTCGAGCAAATCATCTCCAGCCCTCAACCATACCTTATCGACTCGACGCAAGTCCACCCGAATACATCTTCCTCGTCGAACTACACATCTCCCACCTCCCCTCCACAGGATACACCCTCCTCCATCTCCTCGCCACCTCCTCTCCATCCCACCACTCCACCTCAAAACAATCGCAATTATCAAATCCAAACCGTTTCGACCTACCATACAATTCAATATCCAATCCCAAAGAATATAACAGCATAGCCTGTCCAATGGCACCATGACACATGATAAAAATTACACCATCGCCATTCTGCATAGATTGAGATCGAATGATATCCCAATTGGATTTACCCCGTTCCCAACAATCTAATACTGGTGCAAATGTCCCTTTTTGCAATCGCAATGCAGTCGGTTGTGATTTGAAAATATTCCAATTGGTGGTATCGTGGATGGCGACATCTTTGCGGAGACGACCTTGCCATTCGCAGAGTTGAATTTCGTGGAGGTAGGTGATGATGATTGGTTCTGGTAGCGGATGATAATGATGTACAACATTATTGGAAGGTGATGGATTTTCGTTTGCGACTGCGTGGTCAGAGCACACATTGGATATGGCCTCAAAAGTCTGTCGACATCGTTGCATAGGCGAGCAATAGGTGCGTGTGATTGGATCATCTTTGATGGTGTTAGTATCAGCAGATACTTCTTCTTCAATTGTAGCATCAGTAGATGATAGAAGCTGACGATTGGCAACATAAACTCCCAAGGCAGAAGCCTGGGCAATTCCCTCGTGTGTGAGAATGACACCTTCGTCGAGGGTGCCTTGGACGCGATGCTCTTTGTTGTAGTTGGTTTGACCGTGGCGGGCTAGGAGATATCTGCGAGGTCTGGCGTTTATCATGGTTCATTTCAAGGGTTGTGTCGCTGTGAGGTTTTTGTGTAGCTGTACATTTGACTTTAATAGTGACCTTTTTAAGTGAAGTACGCAAGCATATAAGCGGGGCTGTGTCCAACGTACACAAAAGTGAGGCTTGCTTCTTGCTCCCATCTCCCATCCACTCATCCATCTATGGAAATCCATCGCCCGTCAACGCTATCATACTCGTCCTCTCCTTCAAATCAAGCTTCAAAACCCACCATGTCACCTCTATCAAAGGCGTTAAGCATTGCCCTCTCCTTAGCGGCATCCGCACCATCCATCTACAGCTTCTCAACCGTCCCATCAATCACAACATCATCCTGTCGAGTCTCTTCGCCCACATTCCCCATCCGAATGGCCGACACCGAAACATCTGAAGAATCCAACGAAACGCCCGAAGCTCCAGCCGACGCAGTAACCGAACCAGAGCCAGAAGACCCAGAAATAACCGCACTCAAATCTCAAATCGCCGCACTCGAAACAGACGTCAAATCCAAACGATCCTCCCTCTCCTCCATCCAAGAACTTGCCGACCGCTACTCCAAAGAGGGATACGCAAGACAAGTGGCTCTCATGGAGAACAATAAGCGTATTCGCGGTGCTAACATGGCGGATAGTAAATATGCCGCTCGTGCATCTGTCATTCGAACGTTTATGCCCGTATTGGATGATTTGGATACGGTCGCTGACAAGTATGCGGGGGATGAATTTGCTACAAGTTTGAGTGCTTTGCGTTCCGAGTTTGTGAATTCGTTGGGACAGTTGGGGATGAGCGAGTATGTCGCCAGTGTTGGCGATGTGGTGGATGGGAGGAGGATTGTGGCCGTGGATGAGGAGCACTGTGAGGAAGTTGCAAAGGGTGCTGTGGTGAGTGTTTTGAGGAATGGACTTGAGGTTAAGGGAAATGTTGTTCGGCCTGCGAAATGTGTTGGTAGTCTGGGGAGTGAAGAGGTTGAAGAAGATGCAGCAGCAGATGAGGGTGCTGCCAAAGAAGGAGAGGGTGAACAAGGCGGAGAAGAGGCTGCAGCTGAGTAAATGAAAATCTTAAATCAAGTATTACAATTGAGAAGATACCTTTGCAAGAATGATGTGATGAGTTAGGATGAGCTCAATATAGATCAACAGAGAGTTGAAAGAGGAAAATAGTACTTTCTTTTTCTTTGCAAACCTATCCTATCCACCTCAGTACCTCAGAGACCATCAGCTACTATGGTACTTGCTACTTTCATCATCATCTTGTCTCTCTTGTGCACGTGCACCGTTTCTCCTCTCCTCTATCGTACACACTACTTCTACCCATCATCACCGGCACACCGCACACCTCACGCCCCACAATACGATATGCTGATCTCTTTAATCTTCTCAATCCCTCTGGCATCATTAGTGCATGGCCTATCCTCACCACAAACGAAGATGCCATCACCATTTGCTCTCAACGTCAAGGTCTCGGTCCTCCCATCAAAACGTGATGAATGGCTCAAACAAATCAAGGAGGATCAAAAGTGCTCTCGCGGAGATGAAGAAGGATGCCTTCAGTTTACTCTCAGTGAAGATACTGAGACGCCAAATACCTTCTATTTACATGAGCAGTACGTCAACAGGAGAGCATTTATCGCGCATACCCAGACTCCTCACTTTAAGAAATATGATGAGTATTGTAAAAATGAAAAGCCTCTAGATGGCGAGCCCGAGCTATTCATGTTCCGGCCTCTTGATGAAGGAGAGGATTGGTCAAAAGCCAAAAGAGATATTTACAAGGCAGCCTATTGTGTAACAGTTAATCTGTACCCTAAGGCAGAAGTACGTGATGAATTCCTAAAAGTCATTGGTAACAATAAGAAAGGGACGGATGAAACAGAGCCTCTGGCATTGCAATACACATATGGCGAGTCGACTTCCAAACCCAACGTGTTTCACTTTCATGAGCAATACACCGGGGATGATGGCGGAAAACAAGGCTTTGATGCACATGCAGCTTCTCCTCATTTTAAAGACTGGGAAACCTTTGTTGGCACTGATCCTTTCTCCCGAGATCCAGAGGTCTTCTTTTCAAGAGTTATTGAAGATTGAGTTAAAGCAATGGCCGGAAAAGTCATACAACAGCAAATTATTTTTTATTAGCTTCGCGATGGCACAGGCCTGCATCCGTGATCTAATCATCCGTAAGATGTAGCATTGTAGTCGCGCTACCAATCTAGTAATACATATAATAATAATCCACCAGTCAAGCTGCTTGGAACTGAAATGGATTCTTTAGTCAAACGGATTTGTAGCTGTTTGAGGCGACTTCTTAAATCGAGAATGTATTGCCAAATCATCTCCTTCGTGCCAAGCTAGCCCCTGATCCTGATCGGTAACATAACTCTCGGACCTGGTACTATTATACTCGTGACTTCTTGCTGCATACTCATTCATCCCGTCACCCATACTGTTGTTTCGACTAAGGGATTTGACCACACCTTTAGATGAGCTCGTTTTTGACAGTCTCCTCGCCAAATTTGACCGTGAGAATCCCTCCACTTTATTCCCCCATATATCATCTGAACTACGCTGGGAAAAGTTGTCAGATTGAGTTTCATAATAAAATGACCCACTTTGGGATCGTCCATTTTCTTTACTCTTGATAGAAAATCGCCTCATAATAGAAGAGCGAGACTTATTGTCCGCGTCTCTCGAGTTGAATGCCCCTCCAGAGGTCAAAGCAAAGCTTTCCGATCTACAATCACTCCTTGCATCAAAATCCGAGGCCACCGATCGGCCTCGGCTGAGAGATCTTCCGTGATTTTTTATCTTACCCAAAATAGAAGACGCTGTGGACCTCTTACCCGTATCGACGGTGTTGGCATCATCCAAACCACTCACACTTCGACTGGACTTTCGAAAGGCAGTAAGCGATGCAGAACGGATCTTGGACAAACCATCACGGACTATAGAGCGCGATCTTCCCCTTCTCCCTCCTCCTTTTTCACGCGACGAACGACGACTTTGTCTAGGAGTAGTCACATCACTCCATTCATGAAGCATGGCATTTGCCAAATCATTCACTGCTGCCTTTTCGGAGGTGTCTAAATCAGTAACTGATCGATTGTGCCGCTTCTCGGCATTGATTTGTCGTTCGGCGATGCGTTCTCTCATTTCTCGCCGACGGTTGATTAATGCCTGAGCGGATGAGATTTGCAGATCGGAATCGAGTGTTCCCCTACGATTGCGGCTGCGATCTCTTCTTTCCGTCGAGCGAGCGGGAGAGATCCCCCCGTTGTGTGTGTTGCAGGTTTCGTCATCGGTTGATTCGGGGGCATAGCCTCGCTCTTTGCCGCGGCTGTGACTCCTTCTTTCTACTGCCGGGGCTTGTGGGGTGACGGATAGGCCGTGAGGGTTCAAGATCGATCGTCTTGATGTGGATGTTGCCACTGTTTCATTGCCGTCATCTCCACCGCCCCCACTGTCATCATCACCATAATCATCTGGAGTTTCTCCACAGAATAGAGAGGCAGCCTTGACTCGTTCTCTAGAACGGCTGTCAGATCAAAGACATCAGCGATGGTTTTAGAAATTACCGTGAACTCAATGAAACACAAGACACCAATATATCTCACCTCAAACTTCTCCTAGCCCTACTCCTAATCTCTTCCGCAGCACCCAATATATCAGCCTCCCCTCTTTTATCCCTCCCCCTTCCAATATCATGACCGACACTCCCCTCACTCGCCATCCGTTTCTCCATCCCTCTACTATTCACATCATCATTGTATGGCAATTCCACATTCTTCTCATGGAGCAATCCTCCCCTCCTCGATAAAACTCTAGCCCGCGCCTCCGCCGCAGCTCCCAATATAGCCTTCGTTTCTTCTCTACCCCCAACTACTCTTCTCCTCCGTCTCTTATCCTCACTTTTACTCATTTGACTCATTCGTGAAATTAAATCGGATGCCTCGTCGATCATTTCTCCTCCTACTCTGATGGTATTGGCAGTATTTCCATCTCGGGTGGACACTCCAGCCTTCTTGCGACTACGGCGCAATTCGCTCAATTCCTTGGTAGACAATGATCGCAAATCGCGATTATCTCCTCCCCCTGTAACTCGTCGTGGAGGAGGGGGAGGATGTCGTTTAGAAGAGCGGACAGCTATGGAGGTATCATCCTTGTCGGTGGATCGAAGTGTCGATTCCGAAGCTGTATTATTTTCAGCAGCCAACTTCTTACCCAATTCTTTGAGACTTGCCACTGCTTGATTGTTTTGTCTTCTGTCTTCACGTGTAGTAGTTGTTCTGTTTGAAGTTGTTGACGTTTGTTTGGATTTCTTCTTTCGTCGAGGGGGGGGAGGAGGAGCTCCGGCATCTTGATGTATAGAATTCTGTTTCTTTGGTTTATGATCTCTAGCGCTTCCTCCGTCGGAAGAGGCATCCGACATGGTCCAAGATTTGTTGCATTCCTCTTCTTCGGATAATGGCGAGGTGGTGTCTGTTTTTAAGGATGACTCCCCTCCTTTTCTCCTGCCGCTATTGTTCAGACCAGAAGGGCTGATGGTGGAGGAGGATGCACTTTCTGCGGAGGCCATGCTGCACAGGGGACAATCTTGGAGGAGTACTCTCCACGCATTGTTCTCGCGGCGACACAGCTCGATTCCGGGGTGGCGGATGCACCGTCCGTTCTCGTTCATTTGATCGTTCATCTCGTTCGTTACTGCCATAATGTTGGTATTGCTGGTATTGAAATCCGCAGAGGCATTAAAGTCGCTGGCTCTCGTGTGATTGGAGCTCCGCCGCTGGCTGTACTTTTCGGTGGAGGCGGAGGCATTATCGTCTATTTGAGTGTATCGACGGCTTCGGCGGCCGTTGGATCGGGACCGCAGGCCGTGGGAGGTGGAGGTGGTGCGTGATTGCATCATGTGTCCTCCGCTTGGGGGAGGAGGAGGCTGGTTCGTTTCCATCATGATTGCGATCTGTATGTTAACCTATCAAAGAGCTTGGTCTATTTGGCTATTGTACATCACAGTTTGTGCCATGTCATCAACTTTATTGGGCTGATCTCTGATCTACATACCATACTCTCTTTTATTTAGCTTGACAATAAGTTTGTTGGAAAGTGAGAAGGGGGTGAGGTAGAAGTGGAGTGTGGCGAGGGGGGTTGATGATGTGGCAGGTGGCAAGTGGCAAGCCTGTTGACTTTGTACGATGATATGGTACTAAATGAATCGGTCGCTCGAGTACACTCCGTTCAGTGGGCTGTTCCAAACGAGTTCCCCTTTCTTACCCAGCAGGTTTTTAAAAATAAGTCATGAGCTAAGTTCAACCGAAAGTTCATCCTTTAACGTCCAGAAAAGGGATATTATTAAAGTAATCCAGAGGATTACTGAATCCCTACAGACAATACTGTATACTATCAGATTGTCATTGTAAGGAAACTATGATCGTTAGTGA
>JALLPI010000207.1:0-48066 GCA_036939935.1 Cyclotella atomus | reverse complement strand
GCTCATTTCTCCCCGTGTAAAATGCTCATACTTTGCCCGTAATTTTAGGTTATGTGATGGTGATGTCGGTACGAAACGAGAACTGCAACGCACGAAGGTGTCGTGAAGTTGACTCTTGTGTGAATTCACGTGTGATGTGCATATAACGTTTTGTGTACTTACGCCACACACTCGTAATCACAATTATTGTCGCCTTCTCCGCCCTCCCTTTGATACTAACGAGCCATGGTCACAGCTAGAATTCCTAAACTCCCCGCCATCTGCATCCTGGGCACCGTGATAATAATTCTCTGCACCTGGAAACTCATATCTGCTGACGAATCAAAAGGAAAAAAGCTCACTTATTCCGATATATTCTCTTCACTAGCATCATCCAGCAACGATGGCAGTAAACCACATGATCAGTCAGCTATCATTTCTAAGAGCCAGCTGAATGCGTTATTAGAGCAGATCAACCCACAACAGAAGCAGCAAGGAGGTGAGACAAGGAATAATCATGGGCACAGCCGACGTAAATTGCTGTATGATTTATCCCTCAAGGCCCATTACGGAAAGCTGGTGAGGCAAAAAGATGCAAAGCACTCGTCAGTTGTACATGAAACAGAGGAGGAGGTGACAAGCTGTGTCTATTTCAACGAAGGCATCAGCTCTGTACAATTGAAAGATGTCAATGTCAGGGATGAGACCATCTTCAGGAAACTATCATACTGGTCATTCAAAATATGCCCCCGGCGATCAATTAAACAGGTCCGTTTGGTACCTGTTATAGCTACATCTGAGCATGATCATAAAGCTCTCGATGGAACCGAACCTCCCATCAAAGGAGATTTCCAATTGATCAAGCTACCATCTGACTCCATCTACTCAAAGGATATCAGTTTCTTGCGAACTTCCACAGTTGATGCGGGTACATATGAATATGACAATTCTCTTTCAACCGAAGAATATCACTTCAGAGTTAAGACGTTATGGGGTCCTAACGAACAAGATATGCTTGAATCGTCAACTGAATACTTCTTTCATGGAGACCAGTGTCAATATCACAAAGCAGGGGTTAGGAATGTCCAGACGAAAATGCGAACAAGCAAGATTGTTTACGACGAGAAGTGCTGTGAGCGCGAGGAAATGGCGGCAGGTCAAATTTTTCAGCAGAGCAATGACTTCACCATTCTTTCTGTCACAGAACCTGAGATTTGTCAATATGCAATCAGGATTTGTAGATTTTGCCGTGATCTTAATGACAACTACGAGGACAAAGAGCAAGAAGAACACACCCAACAATCCTCTTCCGATGATATACATCTCTCGTCAGTGGATCCATCTGATTTCATGCATCTGATGCAAACTTACCTTCATCATATGCCAGAATCAGAATCCACTGCAGAGTCTGATCACTACAACCCACCAGGCGCCTTCCCTCCAATGCCACAGAGTCAAATCGAAGCAAACAAACAACTTCTGCGAAGTATGTTTACTCATGCCTACGATTCATACATGTACAACGCCTTCCCGGCATCGGAACTGAAGCCAATAACGTGCGCTGCAGGTACATTCAATTTGGTCAGAATACCAGCCCTGACACTGATTGATACACTTGATACCCTCGTGCTCATGAGAAACTTCACTGAATTTGCAAGGAGTGTTGAGAGGATACGGTATCTAGACGAAAAAATGAGACGTGACTACAAGCGACATAGAAAAGATAGAGAGGATGAAAAGGGTGGTCTATTTTCTGTGGATCAGAATGTGAGCTTGTTTGAGACTACCATACGTGTATTGGGTGGGTTGCTCAGTGCTCATCAGCTGGCTTTAGCCTTCATGGATTCGGTAGTTCCCAAGTCTCAAGTATGGGATTCTTCTGGAGATATATTATGGGGATACGACACAGATAACGAGTCTGCTTCGGCTGGTGGGGATGCCACGAAGAAGCAGCATATATTACTGGACGAGCGCCTACTGAGTCTTTCACACAAAATGCCATGCATTCCTCGAAAAGAATCTAACGAAGAACCAATATTGCACGACAACAGTGAAGACTGCTGGATTTATGATGGTCTGTTTTTGACGTTGGCTCATGATATTGGCAAACGTCTCGCGCATGCATTTGACACATTGACGGGTATTCCTTTTGGGACTGTCAATCTTTTACGTGGTGTCCCGTTGGGTGAAACAGAGATCGCCTCACTTGCAGGAGCAGGTACACTAACTCTCGAGTTTGAGCTTTTATCTCGACTAACCGGTGATCCAACGTTTGGAAAGGCCGCGATGCGTAGCACACGGTCACTATGGTTGAAAAGAACTCGTGGCTTGGACTTATTTGGCAAGGTGAGACCGTGTTTGAATTCATGATTTCTTATCATAACATTCAATACCAAAGATTAACATATTATCACAATACCTAGCACATCAATGTCAGAACAGGTTCGTGGACAGAGTCATTGAGTGGCATTGGTTCTAATTCAGATTCGTTCTACGAGTACTTGGTGAAGCACTACATCTTATTTCCAGACGATGATGACTTCTGGATAATGTTCTGCGCAGCCTACGCAGGAGTCTGGCAGAACTCTAGAATAGGGGATTGGTATGTCGATGTTGACATGAACCGTGGATTGCAAGGAGCAGTAAAGCAGACATTTGAGTCACTGATGGCCTTTTACCCTGGAATGCAGGTTTTACTCGGTGAGCTCCCTGCTGCAACCAAAACGCTAAACAGCTTTTTTCTCGTTAGAGAGTTTCTCGGGCTGCTACCAGAACGGTTTGACTTTGTCCATTGGCGCGTAGAAGGTTCTGGTGGCGATGTCCATCCCTTGCGTCCCGAGTTGGTAGAATCAGCTTACTTCCTGCACCTTGCAACTGTAGGCCTGTACGGTCCAAATAATGGCCCACAGTGCTCAGATAGCTCTGCATCTCGACGTGTCTCTAGCTGGCTATGGGCAGCTGACTTTGCTCTTCACGCCGTCGCGAGAGTAGCATGGATTTCTTGTGGCTTTGCTACAGTTAACAAAGTCTCTCACTTGACAACAGGAAACATTGATTTTGTCAACGGCTTTAGCAATGATCCACATGATTGGCAGGAAGAACAAACCAAACTGAAAATCAATCATCACAATGAGATGCCATCGTTCTTCCTGAGTGAGACCATCAAATATCTATATTTGCTGTTTGATTCGGAGGATGGCATTTTGCATCAAGACACTTCTCGTGAATGGGTGTTTACAACCGAAGCCCACCCGATTCATCATGTTCCGAAATGGAGTGCGAATTTGACTGATGCAGATTCGATAGAACACGAAGTAGGTGTCCGCAAAGATGAGAGTAATCTTGATGTTCAAATGGCCAAGATTCGTTTGATGTTGAAGCAGCAGATAGAAAGCTCATCAAATAAGACGAATGAGACAGAAAACTGCATGATCGAAGGGAGCTGCCCTGTAAACAGCAGCAGCGGCAACTTGCCCCAGATCCTTGTTGACGAACTCGAAATTGCTCGGAATACAACGATATTGCGTAAGAACTCTACTTTTGAGTTGTTCGGCCTGAAGAAAGGGCCGACCTTCCATATTGAATTGCATCAGGATGACGTAAAAACCTACGGCATTTATTCTTCCGAGGTTTCAAGTCCAAACTATGCACATCATCATCTATACCGCATAAGTAGTGGTAACAACATTGGTAGAAAGTGCCCCAACTTTCATCATCCTCGTCTTGCATGGCCGCTTGCTCTGCACGGTCAAACAGTTGAGTACAACATCAACCACAAGACGACATCGTCAGATGTAGAAGACAAGTTGAAAGTTGATCCTCGAATGCAAACTGCTCTAGCATCAACGTTATATTATGGCACAGACTATTATTCTGATGGTATTAGTGTCGATTCAAATAAAGTCTGTTCTACTCGGAATGGCCAGTCGGAATCAACCACAAACGATCCAAACAAAGACGGCAAAGAGAATACTCCGCCTCACACTGTTATACCTGGAGCTGTGAGATATGACATGGGTGGCAGTTTAGGTCTTTTCGATGTTTCTGCCTTTAACACCGGTGATGGCTTCGTGGTGAGACATGTTGCAAGTGGTGAACTCCTTGAAGGTGAGTGATTACTGATATACTTTTTTATTATTGTACTTCTGAACTCAGTTGTGATCGTTCTTCATCAGTATCAATGTTTAAAGATTCATTGGTAACATCAGGCAGCATTGTAATATTAGTCTCACTGTCAACACCTGCCAAGACGAAGATATCTGATTTTGTCAGCACCAAACACGGCAATCAGGTATCTCGTCTTTCAAATCTGATGAAGTCAGATAACCCGAAGACGTCATCAAAAGAAACTGATACAGACGATCATAAGGCTCATACAAGAAGCGCCATTATTGATTATGATTTGCCTGAAAAGCAAGTGGTTGTTGCTGATATGAATGGCCACTCGTACTTTTGTGAAGTTGTGATCAAAGAAAAGGACGAGACCTTAGCTCGTCTTCCGTGTTCGCCTGGATTCTTTGGCAAGGCAAGTGAACCAAATGATCACAAACTGATTTGAAGTCTACCACTAAGATTGCCCATTCACTCTAGGCCCATATTGAAAACCTTATACAAAACGATGGTATCAGCGTCACTGGTCCATTGCAGACACCGCCATCCCGTAAGTCAGCCAGCCTTTCGCAACGTTTCCTAAAAATTGTAGTTGACCACTATGTTGTCATCTCTTTCTCCATCATCTAGATGACTCAGTAGGATGCGAATCCCCAGAGCATGATAGTCCAATAAACGCAAACAACTTTTGTTTGCACAGTGATAGTTTGTCTTCCAATGTTCAGATTGTGTACCGTGGCAAGTGCAACTTCACAGAGAAGACATTGAACCAACATATCTTGTCAAAGGCATGTGTCCCGTTCTATTGGCGTGAAACCTTGACTTGGAATAACATCTAATGCTAACTCCCCTCGTTCATATTCAGGCCGCAGCCGTGATTGTAATCAACACGATTCCAGATGAGTTGTTCTGCATGGCAGGGGATAAAGAAATCAGCACGTCTCCCGATGGATGCAGTCAAATGGATTTTCCTCCATCCGTACTGGTCACAGGACATGATGGAGATTGGCTGCTGGATTTATTTGAATGGGAAAAGCAAGATTTGAGCGCCATCGCTGCAACAGTTAGCATTTCAAAGCAAAGCGAAGAAGAAATCGTCCAGTTCCCATACGTCAAAGGGTCTGAGAATACTTTGCAGGTGTTTGCAAGCAATGGATGGGGGGCACAGGCAGTGAGGCAGAACGAGGAAGACAACTCCAATGACGATAACATCAACACTGGCTGGCAGCTTTTTATCACTGCTCATAATCTCAACCCTAACCAATAAGAACTAGTTTGCGCAATCGTTACTTGCTCTTCTGAACTTTGATCAAGACTGTCATATGTTTGTTGCTTCGTCTTTGTCTTCAAAGATTATCACTCTTTCAACTACAAATCTTTCACCTTTACTGTACTCTCACGATGAGTTCATCTTTTCGTAGCCTTCACTTCTGTGGCTTCGACATTACATAACAGCCCTTCGATCTGTCATCTCGTCGAACCTCCTCATGAGTAGGAATGACTATCACTCAATCAAATGAAAATGCCTGAGAGACAAGATAGAGGCAACGATTAATCATCAAATTCTCTGACAGTCTAAGTTCACCATCAATCGCTCGTGGCGGGGATTGACGAATCTGTAATGTATCATAGCCACAGCCTGGCTCCTTTCTCCTTTCAGAGCCTTTTGTGCCTTTGCTAGGAGAAGCAGGGAGAAGCTACCTACCTTACGCGTTATTTTTGCCCATAAATTTTTGGGGTCGGTCTCTCCCCTCATGACAATACCCGGAGCTCCAGCGGCTTTGAAACTAACCAGATCGCCCCAGAACCACACCGTTGCACCGTCAGGGCCCCATAACGTCTATTGGTATTGATTGGTATCATTTGGTGGTTGGTTTGGATCGTCCCAGCCCTGCTTTCAGCGAGAGAAATTCGCTAGAGCGGAGTGCTAGAGGAAAACAAAAAAGGGGATTCACACTGCATTTTAATTGATTGGCTGCTCTGAAAAGCTCACAGCCGGATCCAATCTCTTAAACATCCTCATTGGAGAGCTTGGGGGTGAATCATTGGGGGCAAAGGAGGCTACACCAACTCTTTGTTTTGCCCAAACTTTCGCTTGCGTTGCAAAATCGAGATACTGCGCGAGATACGTACTGACCTTCAAATCTCGAGGTATTGAGTGTGATTCTGTACTTTGACCTCATCCCACAGTAGATTCACCAGTCAACTAGATATAGTTAGATTGAAGGGGGAGATTTTGAGCCTGGGTGGCCTTTGATCAGTACAATCCGTACTCTATCCAGCAAGACGCAGGTATGTCAAATCTAGATTCAATCGGAGATAAAGCTGCGGAAGCTATATCAGAAGTAAGTAATTCGGCCATACCAATACTAATTGGCTTGACATTAACTATGATCATGAATTAACTCTGCATGTGACTGTCATTGACATTTGATTTTCATTCTGATCCCTCTCATTTTATTTCTAACATTTTGGATCTATTTCTCCAATCTCACAGCAGGAGCCTCACGAAGCCATGAGCGAAGACAGAGAATCAATCGACAGGCCGGATATTCGTATAGCCAGTCACGATGTTGCATGTCAGCTTCTTGCACGTATGGACGAGCAAGCGTATCAGCGAGCTGTAGAAATGGATGCCACCTCCATCAATACAAATTTCTTACTTCCTCTGAGCTTTCCTTGGCGTCAATCGGCGCGCATGCCCAAAAAAGCAGCCAAGGCAATGCCGAAAGATATTGATGAGCTGCATGCCATCACTCATTGCGATGGCAGTCTTCACGCTCCATTTGGAGAGTTCAATGGAGTGCTCGGATATGGTAGATACTACAATGGCCAAACTCGTGGTCACTATGGCATGCCACCTGACGCTCCTCAACAAGGCGATTCCCTATCTGTGGTGTCCAATTCCATTTCCGCTGCAAGACGATCCAGGGATCCTGGAGTTGTAGAACTCACGGTACAGATGCCTCTTCCTGCGTCGATCGGTTCGATGACGCCGAAGGATTGGAGAGACCGCCTTATCCGAGAAGGCACCGAGAATGCAGAAACTCTTTTACATCTTCCATACCACTGGAACAGAGAAAAGACTGACAACTCGATGATTGACTCTACCAAGGCCTCTGGGAGCATCAATGGCTCTTTTCAATACACCAAAGCAACAGCTGCGGCATCAACTAGTGATATAGTCCATGAACCATACGCAAGATTGAATCAAAGTCAAGGCAAGGCAAGACAGCAACGAGACTTTTCCTTGGCTTGCACAAGAAGCTGGAAGATATCATCGAAGGTTGAAGGAGTCAGTACGAGAACTTCTATATTCCCTTCTCCTATACTGATTAAAGGCGGAATCGACAAAAGTAAGCGGCAAGTGATCCGACCGATGCTGTGCATGGCTGGCCTGCCCGAAGAAGTGCAGACGGGTAAAACTGTTTCAATAGAAGAAGCATCAAAGCTAGATCAAGAAGGCCTTTCCGAAAGGCTTGGTTCTTATGATTGTAGATTCGCCGACAAGCTACTGGCACATAAGAAAGATTCCAACAACAAGAAACGAGTTGAGGTTGGGCGTAATCGTCTGGTATGGTCAAATCTGATTCAGGGCGATGAATCTGCCCCAACGTCTTCCCGAAACCGAGTTGTATATAACAGTCTCATGACCGGTCGTCGACTTGATCCATCAGCAATCGTGCGACCTCGAGAAATCAAAGTTGGAGTGCGTCTAAAAGGGAAACTGCTCGTGGAAGAAGCCATCGAAGAAGCACCCCAGGTCGCAGCCAGCAATCCGAAGAAGCGAAAACACACGACAAGGTCTGCGGACAGCGTAGACATTGAAAGGAGGCATTCCATTCAAGTTTCTGAACTGCGCAACGATGAAGAGATTGAAGACGCATTTGCCTTTACCTTTACTGGTACATCCAAATTACTGCCGAACAAGATACTGCTAGAGAAGTCAAGCGAAAATGGATCAATAGTGTGCATGAGCGTCAACTCCAAGTCCTACTCTCCGGAACAAGTTGATCACCATGACATCATTGCGTCTCTAGTAAAGTTCAACCAAAACACAAGAAGAAAGGACCGCCATGAAGCTGCTGCTCCGTCGCATTACATTAGAAGCTACACAACGCCTCGATTTTTCGTGTTGCCTTCAGAGGATCTTCATCCACGCACTATTTGTACTTCGTCTGGCAAAATGCCTGGTTCATCTGTACACGAGTGCCTCCGCAGTGTATCACAAGCTGATACTACAATCAAGTGCTCTGTTTGTTTGAGTGATGATGGGACAGGCAATTATGTTGTTCAAAAATGCTCAAGCTGTGGTCTCTTTGCCCATCTCAATTGCTGCCTTGACAAGGGACATTTCGTCTTCAGCCCAGAACCATCGTTCCAGCCAACTCCAGGTGAGCAAGTGATGGTCAATGGTGCATCGGATGCAGCAGTCCGTCAGTCTGGTACAAATAATGGTCGGCACGAATGGCAATGTGCAGTATGCTCTCAATATACCGAAAAATCAAAACGCAATGCAAGGCTTCCGTCCAGGTTCACCGTCGACATGGTCCAGGACCAATCAAAGCAATCATCTGATGATTCTACTTTCGGCGCCTCTAAAAACGTGCCAGGTCCTCGATGCCATCTTTGCCCTCACAGAGGCGGGGCAATGTCAATGCTCGAACCAAAATCTCAACAGTGGGCTCACGAAGTTTGTCGAATCTGGTCAAATGCAGATACGCCCGAGAACAAAGAATTGGAGAGTCGTCCATCTCATCGCAATTCAAAGGTTGCTGCAAATGCCTGTGCACTCTGTGGAGGTACCGGCATCAAGAAAGGAAAGTCAAACTGCATGGGTCTTACAAAATGCGCAGCTCCAGGCTGCTACGTCGCCTTTCATCCAATGTGTGCTTTAGTTGCATCAAAGATGGGTACAATCGATGATCAGTGCTCTGCCTCGAACCGCAAAACTAGGTTGAGCATTGAACAAGAGGAGAAGAAATCCGAGGACGAAGACGATGAGGATGTTGCAGCAGACAAGAAACTATGCAACGAGTACACACTGCAGTTGGTCAAGTTGACACACTTGGAAGAGACCATTCCTGTTGCCTTTTGCGGCCTCCACAACCCTGGAAGAGAAATCGCGTTTTACGGAAAGCTTCCCGGTGGAGAAGACACGGAAGTATAATGCATGTTGCCTTTGTTTTGGTGGTTGGCTTTTGCTGAACATATTAAGTCTAAGTCTGAACTCTGTATGTCGAAATGAACTCTAGATATTATTTCTTCTTTCAACCTGAACTCGGGAAGAAATAATGAAGCATAGCAATTCGATCCCAGTCTGATCTACAGAAGTTTGCAGGAGCAACCACTTCTTGAGTCCTAAAAATACCCATCAGTGTTGGTCAACCCTTCATGTCACAAGTCACAACCTACAAGTACCTCACAACTAAACCAATAACTAGGAAACCAGCACATTTCATGCAATGTGGCTATTTAGTTTACACAATGAGCGGATGTTCCCCGACGCACAAATTTGAAGGACAAACGAGGATTAAATGCACAGCAGCAGCACTTCTAACTTAGCTGCCAACCGCACACAGAATATCACCCCTTTTCTCCCCAACATCACGACAGCACCGCCTAAAATCCTCAACCACCTCAACTAAAACCTCTAGCTTATTTAAGCTTCTTCTTAGGACGAAGCTGGCTCGAATGTCCACACTTCCTCTTCCTACAATTAGTAGCCCTAGGCGGAAGCCTGGCATAACACTTACGGCAAATTGCCTTCTCGCAATTAAACTTCTTGGCCAAAAGAGCCAACGAGGGATCGTACACACCGCCACGCAGACGAAGGACGAGATGCAACGTCGATTCCTTTTGGATGTTGTAGTCGCTCAGGGTACGTCCATCCTCGAGTTGTTTACCGGCGAAGATGAGACGTTGTTGATCCGGGGGGATTCCTTCCTTGTCTTGGATTTTGGTTTTGACGTTGTCGATGGTATCTGAGGGTTCCACATCGAGGGTGATGGTTTTGCCCGTTAGGGTCTTGACGAAAATCTAGTGGAAGAGAAAGAGAGCAAGGAGGGGTGGGGTATCAGTGCACTGTCTTGCATTTTATCAAAAGCGTCACCCCACCATTCCACTCCACATCGATCGCCGCTACAGAGTCAGCCGGTAAATAATCATTTCACAGAAACTCTCAACCACAGCCACCACAGCACAACCCTCTTCCATTCATTGGCACATCCAAAGGAGTCACTCACCTGCATAATTGAATACTATCACTACTATCGCGCCTGCTTTTCGATGTATTGGACGAATTGAGGAGAAGTATGGCCGCAAGAGCTTTTTGATTTGAGTTGGGCTGTGGATGTGTACGGAGACATCGTAGGAATCAGTACAAATGAAGTAAGGCGGTGAGAAAAGGGCTGAAAAAGAAATACAAAATCTTGCTCAGGACGATATCCTCATGACGTAAAGATAGAGAAGCCCCGCACGGGAGAGATTGCTTCAATGCGGGAGCGGGAGGCGTCATTTTCGCCCCCTCCCTCCTCACCTACACAGCCACCGCCGCCCACACCCAACCAACCTATCACTCCATTCCCCAACCTACACATGTACACGCTCATATCCCTATTGGTGCTGCTCCAAGCGCTAGCTTACGCCGCGGCATCTGCTGAAAACAGCGTTGTTCCACCTCCTCCTGCCAGTTTTTGGGTGAGCAAGTCTTGATGTATTGATGTGTGACTTGTGTCTATTTGAAATCATCTATTCCATTGTTCACATGCTCACGCATGTACCTCTATCAACCTTGCCACTGCAATATCCATCAAAAACCTCTACAGCAACTCAAATCCAAAACCGCACTAGTCACAGGAGGCACCAAAGGCATCGGCTCAGCCATCGTCACACAACTCTCTTCCCTAGGATGCACAGTCCTAACTTGCTCCCGCAACCAAAACGAGTTGGCCGATCGTCTCTACGAATGGAACGATCAACACGGTCTCGATGTACATGGCGTAGTTGCCGATGTATCCACCCCGGAAGGAAGGGAGATATTACGTCAAGAGATTGAAACTAGATTCAATGGTAAATTGGATGTACTGATTAATAATGTGGGTACTAATATTCGTAAAAAGACCAAGGAGTATACAGCTGAGGACTTTGAGTTTTTGCTAAAGACCAATTTGGAGAGTGTATTTGAATTGTCCAAGTTGTGTTATCCATACTTGAAACGATCGCATGGAGAAACATCGTCGATTGTCAATATTGGGTCGGTGGCAGCTGTGACTTGCATTAAGAGTGGGAGCATCTATGCAATGACAAAAGCTGCTATGAATCAACTGACTGGTAATTTGGCTTGTGAATGGGGCTTGGATGGGATACGAATAAACTGTGTCACTCCTTGGTATATTAATACACCGCTGGCTCAGCAGGTGTTGAAGGATGAGGCTTACAAGGCGTGAGTTATCTGCTGCCAACTCTTTTGTTTATCAATCATGATGATGATGGTTACTCAACATTATTGTTACATGTTTGGCATTATCATGCGGTGGCAGATCTGTACTTGAAAGAACTCCATTGGGTAGAGTGGGAGATCCAGAAGAAGTGGCTTCTTTGGTTGCATTCCTGTGCACTCCTGCTGCTGGATATATTACAGGTCAAGTAATTTCTGTGGATGGAGGATTCTCTAGAAATGGTGAGTAAATTTGAATCAAATGAAATTCAAATGCACTTCACCTTGTTCAATGCATTTCACTAAACTTCTTGCTGATTTGCTTACACCACAGGATATTATGACAAGTTTTATCCATAGCATAATATTATCATCATCAGCTTCTCTAGCTAATCATAAGTACTTCAATTAAAAAGAAGCTAATATCACAACCTGCTTTAATCTAGTCAATGAAACAAGACAATAAATCTACTTGGCCTTCTCAAACTGCACCGGAGCATTCCTACTAGCCCCACCCTTCACAGCACCACCCTCCGCCCCACCAAATCCCTTATCAGGCACAAACTTTCCCGTAGTCCCACCCTTCAAACTCTCATACTGCTCTTCCGCATCCATACCCCCCTCACCCCTCGTCGGTCTATAAATACTAGATGAAGTGACACCCTCCCGATCAAACATCGGACGACTGTACGTATTATACTCGTCTTCGGCACCAAATCCGGAATCTAATCCGGCATTCTGCGAATATAAACGTGAATCGACGCCGTCTCCACCCGATGTACCTACGTGAGTACCTAATGCAATCTTTTCCGACACGTCGCGATCATTCTCCAAACGTCGTTTCTTCTTGGCTAATTCTTCGTCTGTGGCGTCCAATTCGGAGGATTTGCCGGCACGTTCGAGTCGGTATTCCTTTTCGCGTTCGCGGCGTCTTTCGGCGCGGAGACGATCGCGTTGCAGTCGGTCTGTTGTTTCGTTTTGTTCTGTTACGCTTTGGACAGATTCTTCTTCTTCTTCGTTGTAGACTCTGTGACTTTCAGGTTCTGCACCGTTACCATTACCACCAGTAGCAGTTGGAACAACACCACCCCTCTCCAATCTAGCCTTATTCGCCAACTCTCTCAATTCCTCCTCCCTCTCATCTCTTTCCCTCATCACCAACCTCTTCTGCACAGCAGCTCTAGTCCTCACCTCCTCTCTCGCCTGTCGTTCCGCCACATACAGACTCTCGCTTAAGACTGCAAAATTGGAATTGACCGTGGCATCATCTCTCAAACCTCGACCATCGGCAGCCAATCGTTTATCCAGCGGTATAGTATACCCTCGTGCATTCTTCCAATTGGATATACAAGAGGGGATATTCCACGCTTCTCTTTCCTCCTTTGTTAATTTTTCAGGAGGGGCATGAAGAATGGGGACGGGGTCCTCGGCAGGACCGCGGGGGGCTTTTCGGGCCATGTGTTTGGGAGGCATCATGGGATCCGTTTGGAGGGGTACCATTCGAATGACTCGTTGGGAGGCGTTGGGATTGTAGCCCGGGGCGGATTCGTGGGGTGTGTATTTGATGAATTGGGTGCGGGAATGGGCTGAGGCTGTGTTTTGTGCGGCGGTTATGGCGTCGCCTGTGGGTTTGGAGGAGGATATTTTAGAAGACAGTAGAGAGTCGATGGCACGTTGGGTCCGTTCGGCTGTGGTAAGCGCCTCTTCTTCGGAGGGGAGGGCGACTTCGGTGGAGGTGGGGACGCATCCTCGTAGGTCGGAATGTTTGGCGTATACCTTTTTGCTGGTGTTGGTTCCGCCGGTGACTATGGCGTCGTAGGAGACTTTGCCTTCGGAATCGACCGTGGCGGACAGGACATCGCGGGAGACGATGGCTCGTGAATTGTTGGAGGAATTGTTATTTGCAGAGAGGTGAGGATTGCCCATGTGTCGTGGGTATTGCGCCACGTGAATTTCGGGGAAGGAGCCGCCATCGTCAAAGTCGGCGGTGGAGCGGGGAACGAAGAGTTTGGATTTGGAGGAGGGATTGCGGCGCTGCTCGGGGGGCAGTTTGGAGAAGGCCAGGGCCGAGTCGCAGCGGGAGGTGTACGAGGGGACTCGCTTTGCCGGTGCTGCCGGAGACTTTTTGGCTGAAGCGGATTGAGGTGTGATGGAGGTAGAGAGGCCGCTGCCGTTGCCGTCGAGAGTGTTGGCCTGGCGGCGTGTTGGGGCTGGCAGGTACAAGGAGGACGCCATGGTTGTTTACGTGTTTCGTGGTGTTGTGTTGTGGGACTTCAAGAAAGAGGCCCACGATTTGGGGACAGAAGCCCATGATGGGTGTCACGATTAAGAGTCAATCACGAACAATCACAACCACCAAACACCAAACCCAGCCCAACCCAACCCAACGAACTCCAACGAACCAATACCACAAAAATCCTCCTCTTATCACCACCCCTACGATTCTTCAGCGCTTGGTTCTCAGCAAACGCTTGTGTTTCGTTCTCCACACCATCTCCATCTCGCCAATCACACGCGACAACTATTCTCTGCAAAATACTGATATCAAACTTCTCAGAGCATGAACCGCTTCCTCTATCTAGCGTACACCATGTCACTCACTCTCCTGACACCACAAATTAAAGCCAAATCACAACTACACTCCTCCTTATTCAGATGCGGCTTTCAATCCATACAATCACGTAAACCTACATCAGTTCAAGCAACATGTAGATCTACATCCATTCAAAGAACGTTACATCCACGCAAAACCCCAAGAGTGTCCTCACAATCCTCAGTATCCATCTCCTCCAACCCATACTCCACCGAATCCGACCCAACCCTCTCAGGCTACCAACGCCCAAAAGTAAACTGGTACCCCGGTCACATCGCCAAAGCCGAACGACAACTCTCCGAAACTCTAAAATCCGTCGACGTTGTCATCGAAGTCCGAGACGCTCGAGCCCCCAAGGCCACATCTCATCCCAAGGTAGGAGAATGGAGCGCCGGTCGTCCACGTGTGGTGGTATTGACGAGAATGGATGCGGTAACACCAAGGAGTAGGGAGAGTTGGTTAGATTCGTATAGGGTTTTGGGTGCGGATCGATTCACGAACAAAGGAGTTACGGAGAAGAATCGGAATGATCAATTTCGACGAGAGAGGAGAAAGTATTATGATGATGATCATACAATGGAGGAGAGTGAGTATGGTGGTGCCGTGGAGGAAGTTTTGTTTGTGGATGCCAAGAGAGGGCAGGGGACGCATGCTATTTCGAGAGCCGTGTATAGGGCCGGGAGGCATGTGAATGAGAGGAGAAGGAGGAGGGGGTTGAATGATCGGGCTTTGCGGGTTGGTATTATTGGATTTCCGAATGTTGGAAAGGTTAGTGTGGATGTGTGTTTGTCTTTTTGGTATTGAAGTTATATACTTATCCAATATTATGCAACGTTGTGATGTGCTGACTCTTGACTATATGATAGTCTGCATTAATCAACAGACTGCTGGGGCGCAAACGAGCCAAGACGGCGAATACACCAGGAGTGACACGTTCACTTCAATGGATTCGCGTAGCCACCGACAAGAACTCAATATCCGCAACTGGATCGTCCGGCGTGAAAAGTAGTAAAAGTGGCTTCGAGTTATTAGACAGTCCCGGTATCATTCCATCAGATATGATTGATCAAGGTGATGCATTGCTGTTGGCAGCTTGCAATAGTGTTGGAGTTGGGGCATACGACAATCAGGCAGTTGCCGCCTACCTCTGTGATAGATTACAAGCACTAGCTCTATCGGACAAGGAATCAATAGTTGTACCTCAATGGAGAAAAGAGTGCAAGTTACGGTATGGCTTTGATCCTACTCTACCACTGTCCAAACAAAACATTGCAGCTCGATGGGGTTCCGAAAACACAGATGGATCGGCTCAAAATTGGATTGAGTTCGCCGCGAAGAATCATGATCGTATCCCTACCGGAGAGGATATGGTGTTTATCGTCGCAGACAATTGTTGTCAGGGTGATCCCGAGAATGCAGCACGTAAAATTCTACAAGACTTTCGAAGCGGTAGAATGGGACCAATCACATTGCAATGTGCACCCGAGACAGAAGAGGATGGTGGACAAGCACACGTGGATGGTTTGCATCAGGAAGGTTTGCATTCCATAAATCCAATGAATGCCAATGATCTAACGAGAGCTACGGAAGAAGCCATGAGAAGACAACAAGAGGAAATTGAGGAGAGAGCAGCTGCTGCGAGAGAATCGGCGAAGACAAAGGGGTTGGAGTTACCTCCCGTTGTGGAAGATGCTCTCAATGACGAAAATTTAGAGATAGCACAGAGAAATGATGAAAGTGTAATAACGAAACCAGCTGAGAGTGAGGTTGGTAAGGGTATGTTTGACGGATGGTAAATAAAAGCTAAACGCCATAGCAATAATACTTACTTCATTACTTCTCACATTAGATACCACATTTGCCTGTCTAACTCTCTCTCTTGCTCTATCAAAAGCAATATTCAGCTCGTCAAATGTGGGATCTTTGATTGGTTAAGTATCTTACAGGGACATGGGGCGACTGACAGCCTCACGCATATCTTTGGAATTCTTGTGGAATCCACACTAACCATATTATGATAGTGAAAAGAATGTGCTTATCATTCAACTAAATGATTTAGCTAAAAAACTAATGTATGTAAAGATATCTACTTTGATTTACAACACATTATCTGTAAGTGTGCTTCAGCCAGAATTTCAGCTGTCGCCAGTCGCCACAAAGCTCTCACCTCTCTATGACAGCTACCGCATAAAACATCCGCCGGCAGATCTTTTCAACAGAACATAGCAATCACAGAAACAAAAGCATTGGAATTGCAAGCAAGCTCCTCTTTGACACAATCCGCAGATAACAGCATTGCTCATTAAAAAAATCAACAGCCATATTTGCAAAACACACAACCATGAAGCTCCATCTCCCTCTCCTCCTATCAACCATCACCCTATCAGCGGCCTTCCTATCCCCTCCACCCCCCACCCACTCCACCACAGCCCTCTACCAACGCTCCCTAGGATTCGAAACACGAAACCTCTACACTCGTGAGGAGACCGAACAAATGAAAGTCCAATCCAAAGTCCGGCATTACATTCGCAAAATCCGAAGCAAGATTGCCATCACTCCATTGGGGAAGAAAGTCCTGGTTAGCGGATTTGAACCGGAAGATCCCTCGGCTACCATGGTATTGGACTTTTTGAACAACGAGGAAGCCAAGTTGTACTTTCCGTTTGATAGTATTGTGGCTCATGTGCCGGATGGTAAGATTGCGAAGAAACGTATGATTGGGAGGAATGCTAGGTATACTGGTTTGTTGGATAAGTTGGAGTTTAGTGAGGGGGAGACTCTCATCCCTACTATGGAGCAGTTGGCGGGTGTGAATTCTTGGGTTGTCCATGTGGCCGGTGGTGATATGGATGTGTTGGGTAAGGTTGTGGAGGCTGCGGAGGGGGCAGTGGATGTGAAGAATGTGGCTATTTTGGTGTCTGGAGCTGGAGGCGTGGATCAAAAGGCTTTGGCGGAGATGGAGGGTATGGTGAAGAGTAAGGCTACTTCTTTTGATTACACTGTCGTGGTGGTGCCTGAGTGGAATGATGTGCCAGAAGCTCAGTGTGCCTATGGTGTGGTCAATGCTACTGATGTTGCGGAGGTACCGTTTGCTGCTGGCGAGACATTTTCAAGAGAAGAAAGTCTGCGCATCGTTACTGAATGTCTTGCTATCAATGGGGCCAAGGGCAAGTTTGTTGTTGCCAATGCTTTCCCTGATAAGACCAGTGTTGAGGGTATGTTGATTCAGAGTATGAGAGAGACTGGGTTTTCTAGAATTGAAGAGGTTGGCATGATGGTCATGAATGGATCCAAGGTAATTACTACTTTTCTGTGTTAAATTTGTGATGTATTTGATTCATCCTGACAGCTTTCCTCCTTTTGGTAGGGATGCATGCAATTGATCGAAGATATGTCAAAACCTCGCGCAACTCCAGTTGACACGAGAACACCTGAAGAAAAGGCCGCTGAAGCAGCAAAGGCCGAACAACTCCGAAAAGAGAGACGAGCTCAGATGTTGGAGGAGCAGAAGGTCCAAGAAAGACAGGAGAAGATTGAGACACGTGCGAGAAAATGGGCAGAGAGAGAATTCTATCGCAGAAGTCTTCGAAGTAGGCTAGAAATGCGACAAGATGAGTTCATTCAAATGATTTGGGATAGGGCTTTACTTGAAGGTGAACTTGAGATGCGTTACGATGATGGTGACATCGACCCTCCAGAAATGGAGGAAAAGAGGAGGCAGTGGAAAGAACAGCAGAGAGAAAAGTCTAAGGCTACATTGGCAGCCAATGTGCAGAGGATTCAAGAGATGATGAAGAAAGAGATCGAATCATATTAGCGAAGCGGTTGATGTTGTTTTTTTGTCCTCTTTAGACAGACCGCCATATTGGTTTTACTTTGTGTCTTTTGAAGTAGAACAATGTTGTTGAATATGAATTAGGATTGCATATATTCTGTATCTCAAAGCTCTCCGCACTGAACAATTCGAATAGGAATCCGAGGGCGATCGTTCTTTCCTGACCCCAGAGTGGGAACCGCCTCACACTTTCTAACAGTCGTCATACTATCTCCATCATCTAATACCTTACCAAACACTACATGCTTCTCATCCAGCCAGTCTGTCTTTTTGCATGTAATGAAAAACTATCAAAGTAAATTGAGTAGAAACATAGAAGCCTATAATAGAAGAAAGATACATGTAAGCATTGATATCTCACCTGACAACCATTACTATTCGGTCCGGAATTGGCCATACTCAAAATCCCAGCAGCATCATGTTTATACTTTCCCAAATTCTCATCTGCAAATGTGGATGTACCGTAGATGCACATTTTCCCCGTACCGTCGTGATTAATGAAATCTCCTCCCTGAATCATAAAGTCTTTCATTACACGGTGAAATGTCGAGTTTTTGTAGCCCACGGGTGCCTTGGTGACGGGATCAGTGTGTTCTCCTGTGCAGAATTGTCTAAAGTTCTCGCATGTCTTGGGGCACTGGTGCAGGACAACATGCGTTAAATGGAATCAGTGTGTGAGATATTTTCATTTGATAGATCCAGGACAATAATTTCAGCAACACTTTTCATGAGAAAAGATATTACTCCAATGACCTGTATCCGTTCAGAGCGGTTGGTGCTCATGAAGTCGCAGACAGATGGACATCAATCAAACTCACATCTTTGACAAACAATTCGAGCTTTATCCTTCCCAGAGGTTTGCTCTTGTCTTCAGCATCGGCACCATCACCGCCTCCACCAAGAGCAACGTCGAAGAAGACTACTTTGTTGCCACGTTCTATGGCGGCCATTACCGCTGGGTCGGGTCCTGTTTGTGGATTCTCCATGGTTTTTTATCGATACGGCGCTACGAGCGCAAGTTGGACTGAGAACTGAAGAGACAGAGAGGTGACAGGAAAGAAAGTTCGCGAACTAATTCTTCTTAATTCGCCAATCAGGAGGAGGAAGGAACATAAACGGCAAACGAACACACTCTACCATGCAGCAGTTCTTATTATCACCCATTATATTACTTGATGAATGCATCTTCAGCTAAAGGTTATTTGTCTGATTTTGTCTGAAGCCATTTAAAGTGTTCATGGTTAATATCGTGAAATGATTTATGCACGTGTGGTATAATGCTTTTGTATTCAGTATATCTTTCTAAAAACTGCTAAAACCTACTGCAACTCTGGCGAGCCCATATTACCTTCAACAGAAAAGCTCACTGGGAACCAATCTGCCATCAGAAGACTCAAAGCAACCAAAATTTGCGAGTTGGCGTCTGGCGGCTGTGCGGTATTCTTTTCTAGCAGGTTCAAACCCACGCAATGCAGTTTCAAGATCTTTCTTTGTTACGTGACCATCTTTATATCCAGTAGTTAGATAATCAAGAAATTTTTTTATCATATCCCACAGAAGCCAATACTTTGTAGTGAGCCATCGCTACATTGTAGTTCTTTGCCTTCATGGCAAGGTCAGCCAAATCCTTGTGAGCTTCTTTAATGGCACCAAGCTCTGCTACTTTCTTTACACAGACCAAATAATCAGCCACATTGTAGTCACGTTTGTGAATGACTGAAAATGCATAACATGCATCAGCATTCCCTAGAGATGCAGCTTTTTCAAAACATCTCAATGATTTGGTATCATCAGGTCCCCTGCACTCATTAGAAAGCGAATCCTCAGTCGCTGGGCCATTGCCATTGCGGTAAAGATACCCAAGATCCAGCAAAGCTAGAGCTTCGTTGTTATCACCTCTCTCCACCAGTTTACTCTGCCATTTCATTTTAGATTCCGAGTTCAGAAGAACAGCATCAGGGCTTCTGCAAAAAGGACAATCATTGGTTTGGAGCAATCTTGAAAACATATTTGAAGTACTGCGGCAATAACATGACCTGCAAATAGGACAATCGGGCCTTTCAGGCGGAGATTTCACATTTTCACTGAGATCCATAATCTCCATCAATTCAGCATTAATGCTGCTTCTTATTATTTTTGCGTCTCTATTTTGAACAACTCAGCTGCACGCTTTTTACATCCCTTCTTGTGTTGGGGACGATGCGCAATCTGACAGCTTTGATTGCAGTACTTCACAAGTCTACATGCCGTACAATAATTGACGTTGTAATGATTATAGTGACGTGCTTTCCGTATCAGTGATGGACGGCCTAGTGACTGGGCCAAGGATGCAGGTATTGCTCTAACATTGTGTTTTGCGTTGTTTGAGGTTTCGGCATCTTAGTTCGCGAACTATTATTCTCACAATTATAGTTCGCGAACTAAGCTGCCGCAAAGGTCACACCCTGTCACACCGAAATAAGAAAGGGAGAGCCTCCTCCCTCCTCACAGCCATGCATCCGATAGCAAGGCTAGGACCCAACCGGAGAGGAGCTGCCACGTTACTTCCAGCTCTCCGATTAGAGACGAGCCTAAAGACAAAAGTATCAACAGTATCTTATTCTATCTCTTAAGGAATACCTCTTCACTCAGATCAACCTCTCAAAATAATACAAAATGGTGAAAGCATTTCATTCTTCTACGATTCGTCGACCACGCCCTGAAGATCACAATACAAACAACTTCGTGCCTTCGCAAGAAATGTCACTGGATGACTTCTACAATAACCATGTTGGCACTCCAATTCAAGAAGTGTATGATGTAGATCCATTCGATGTGAATTCGACATCTGAATACACCACACAATGTCAAAGAGAAAGAACCAATGCAACTGCATTTAGACGTAGACATCCTATAGACGACAATACCCAACTACGAAGTGATAACTACAACAGTTTTGGCAATGACAACACACAACATCCAAACAATGTACATATGCAACCAAGTCGGGAGTCCAAATCAAAACCCAACAATTTAACATGGAACAAACTAAACACCACCCTATTCATCGGTCACGCCCTGTTAAGTGCTGCAACATCTATACCACTGACTCTGGTACCAACCATGGCACGCTCTCTCGCCGTCTCAACAGATGAACAATGGACCTACTACACATTCGACAATGGACAAACGTCTCTAGAAGTCTATGATGAAAATGGCACGAGGAAATGGTGGATCCCATTCCAGATACGCACACGTAACAAACAGAATAATGGGACTGCATCGGGATTTGCATCAAGACTGGCTGTGGTTGGAATGTTTGCTCAATCCCTGGGCAAGTTTATCAATGGACCGTTGGTCGATATAAGTGGTGCAAGACGACTGCTTGTAATATATGGGACGTGTACCTTTCTTGCTTTGATCGGATTGAAGCATAGCTATACTGCGGGCGGGGCTATAGCCTGTTGTGCACTCGTGGAGTTCTTCAGTAGTGTGTTTTGGCCGTGTGCAATTGTGGTTTTGGGTGCACATTACGGGATTAGTGATGTGTCGAGAGGAGGATCTGGGCCATCGGATGGCAGGTTTGAAAGGGGTGTTAACGTTACTTCGATTGCTTCGAGATGCGGTTCTTTACTTGCAATGCCTCTATCATCGTTACTTCTGAAGTGGAGTAGCTTTACCTGGAGAGATATTGCAGGATTGGCTTCGATGTCAGCTCTGAGTGGTGTTGCTGTGCTTTTCTTCTTCTTGACGGATTCGCCTGGCAAACTTCATGACCCGCAAAATCCAATAAGAATGATTCCACAATCTTGGCCTTTCAACGTAACCGTGTCTGAGAAGATCATAATATATGTGACATGTGCATTTAACACGGTGATGCCATCTCTGAGAACAGTGCTGGGCTCTCGAGTCTTTTGGATGCTAGCGGCAGCACATTCAGGAGCTACAATGGTCAAGAGCAGTGAGCGTATCCTGGGGACATACTACGTTGATACATCCTACGGCATGTCAACTGAGGGTAAAGCGGGAGCAATGACTGTATTTCTTCCGCTAGGAATGCTGGGTGGTCTCGTCTTGGGAGGACGAGCCTTTGCCCGAGCTGCTGATGAAGAACGCGCAATTGAGGACACGAAAAAATATACAAACACCCGTCCGCAATATAACCCTGGTGTTGAGCCAGATATAAGCACATTGTTCATCAATGCAACACAACTACGGCCAAAGAACATGATTGCATTCCTTTACTGTCTGGCAATCTGCATGTGTTACATGTTATCATTCTTGGCCATGCCCTTCATTCGCCGTGCATTGGTATTGCCAGAAATTGTTTTGATTCTACAAGTGCTTGTATCCATGGGCCTTGGCGCCGGTGTAGCGGTTCAATACTATCATATACCCGTGGTTGTCGGTGCTACTTATGGTCACAATCGAGGCTTGTATCAATCGTATACAGATGGTGTAGCCGCATTTGTATCTTCTATTGTATGGCGTTTAGTTGGAAGTGCAGTGGAAGAGGGTGATCCAGAATCTTATGGATGGGCATATGGCTGGGCAGCTGTGGCTTTATTACTGATTCTATGCGGCACGCTCATGATTGCCATTATGGAAGTGTACTTTGTAGGAGGAGGCTGGAGGCACCATCTAATACACTATGACCGTAGACTTGATGAAAGCTTTCCAAGCGAACTTCCGAAAGACTGTAGCTGGATGGAGGATGAGATCATGTCTACTGGGCTCAGTTTAGAAGATACTTCGATCACAAGACATGGGGGTATTCGTAACCTTTCTACGTCAGCATATGAATTCATTAGCCCGCAGAGACCAAGCCGCATGAGACAATCATTCCTAACAATTGTAGATTCGCGCGATGAAGAAGATGCGAGCCGTGTAAGAGAGGCAGACCTGTTGGGCATTGATGACGATGGATCAATTCTTCATCCAATGAGAGACTCTACCAAGCAAGACTTTTACAGCACGCTGTCAAATCAAAAGCTTGTTCACCCACCTCGCCCTTTTGATGCAGAGTCGAGTACAGAAATTTCAGGAGAGTACTTATCATTCGCTGGTATGAAAGAACCAGCGAAGAAGTGCCAGCTGACCTTTACCAAATCGGAAGATGAAACCTCTGTTAGAGCAACGTCTACTTTCGACTATCCAGAGAGCACTGTTGAAGATGCAAATACAGGCATGTACAGTTCTCGTGATAACCGAGAAGCCAAAACACCGTCTCCCATAGAATCGTTTTCTCTGTGAAATAGCTTTGCTCTGCCGAAATTGTAGCTATAATGTAATTCGAGACATCAAATCTGTAGTGAAACTTGTCTCTACTAGTCTCTAAGTATTAACAACTCTATCAAGGTACGGGCATGGACTGCTATCTTTTTCTCTCCCCTTTGGTAGCCCTCTTCCTCCTTTCCTCTTTCTTGGCAGCCTGCAACTCTTTCGCCTTCTTCGTCTCAGCTCTTGCATCCTTCTTAGTTTGAACAGCTGCCGACCTCAAATCTCGACTATTCTTCAAATGATTTTGTTCAGCGGCAACTTCGCGGTTTGTTTTTGGTTTATCATCCTCTTCTTCCTCTGCATTGTCACTATCTTCATCATTTTCATATCCGAATTTAGCCATGAGCGCAATTCTATCTGCTGACATGTTCTCCACCTTCTTACTTTCGAGTTCGTGTTGTTTCCGTGCTGCTAATTCCAGTTGATTCTTTTGTGCTAATTCAATTTCTTTTTGGAGAGAAGTACTTTGTTCTTGCTGTAGTTGGGCCGCTCGTTGCTCCTATGAGAGTTGATGGATATGAACTGAAACATCAAGACATAGATTCATATATTATGTACAATAAAGCAGCTCACCTTTCTGGTGTCCTCACCATCTAAAAACTCTTTTCTCCTACGCAATATCTCATTCCTAAAGTCTTGCCATAAGGCATCATCGTCTCCGTGACTTTCAGAGGATGCTCGCAGCAATTCAATCAAGTCATCCATGCCCTCATCTGTGTCGTCATCGTCGTTGGCAAAACCCGTTACATATGGACCATATGTTTCGGCGTCGAGGCCGAGCTTTGGAAGGATTTCGGAGAGATATTCGTCTAAGTAGTGGCCTTCGTCTGGCATAGTAATGCAGTGTTGGGGTTGTGGTTGTGGTGGGGCGGTGGGGGATAAGCGGGCGGCCGGGCGTTTATAGGCGGGAGAAAGAGACGGGAGAACGGGTTGCCCGGCATCACACACCTAACCACTGAACTGAGATTCCGTCGATTGCAAGCATAATACATAGCTGAACAACTAACACCAGAAACCTCTCAATGCTGAGCAGAGGAACACCTCGATCAATTACTACTTCGACCCTATTGCATTTCGCCTTCATACTTTGCATATCATACACCTACACCCAAGCCATGATCATGTCCTCCCGAAACAAACTCCGAGTAGTCTCCTACAACGTCCTCTCTTCCAAACTCGCACGTCCCTCACACTTCACAACCACCAATCCCGACTTCCTAGAAGCATCGTATCGTCTGCCTCTAATTCTGTCCAAACTTGAGAATGAAATGGGACGAGCCTTTGGTGGTAGCAGCAGCCCTGATTCCATCCAGGCTCCGCCGCCTCCAACTATCTTTTGTCTCCAAGAGATTGATTACACATTCACCTCTGCATTACATACATTCTTCGCGAATAAAGGATATGCTTTCGTGACTGGCTTGTACGGTAAGAAGTTCAATGGATATATGGGAGTGGGTATTGCGTATCCTCTCAAGGAGTTTGAGACCATTAAAGTCGATATATGTAGATTGAGCGATGAAAAGGAAGATGACTGGCCTAGACCCCCCGAAGAAGGAGAAGATGGAGTGATCACTAAAGTCCGGAGTTTGGCTTCTTACACTGTTCAATCAACTACTGAATTACTTCAGAATTACATTGGTAAACATTTGGGCACAGACTTTCGTCTACTGCTAGGACTTTCCAAAGAAACTATTGATCCGTGGGAGATGTCAGAGAATCGATACAATGTTTTGTTGACTGTGGCACTCCGATTCCGTGATGATGAAACTCGGGGAGTATTTTCAATCTCCAACTATCACATGCCATGGTATGTATCTACTGTTTATTTTGTGGATGTGGACATATTATGTTATCTATTGTAATCATCCTCCTTCAGTGCGTTTTACTGCCCACCCGTGATGAACCTACATGTTGATTTAGCTGCAAGGAGGACGCAACAATTGGCTACCGAAGTCTGGAACGAAATTATCCGCAAGGATGAATCAGGTGAAAATGACGAAATTGGTTCAATTCCACACATCGTTGCTGGTGATTTCAATATTCTCCCAGACTCGGCGCATTACAAACTGATCACTACCGGAATGCTAGATGAATCGGATCCTACCAATCCACCCATGAAGTATGGAGCAAAGTGGCAACCCACTTGCCACCCCATGGATTCGGCATACGCCAAACAATGTGGTGCAGAGCCTTCATTTACAAATTTTGCTCAGTTGAAACAAGATGAAGAACCCTTCATTGGTACATTGGACTACATTTTCTTGTCTCGGAAAACTGATCCCGCCAGTAAAGCATGGAAAGTTTGTGATACTGTTCCACTTCCTGAACGAGATTCGTCGGGTGGACCTTTTCCTAGTGACTGCGAACCAAGTGATCATTTGTTGATTGCGGCCGATTTAGAGCTGTCATAATGATTAAACTAAGAATCAAGCCTCTAGAAGTATAAGTATAGTCTTTTTGAGTCTTTTGGAATTAGACTTCTTGCATGTGAGCATTTGATGTGATTGGGTCTCATAGCATCAAAAGTATGCAAATCCTTCTTTACCTTTATTTTCCAAAACTAATCATATACCACCCACCGCCTCTCCTGTTGATGAAAATGCCATCGCCACCTGCCGCAGCTACAGCGATGGCATCGTTATATGCCAGAGATAAGTTGTTAGTCGAGAGATCGTTCGCCCATTTCACTCAAGAATCCCTCGCTTTAATCGACAGTCAGCTTTTGCAACAAAACCAAGCTCTCTGCACAGAAGATGTGAATAATTTACACCAGCAGCAAGAATGTCACGAAGCTCTTGCTCAAGCATGCATACGGCGCATAGCATATCGTTGCCTAGACAAGTATGCAAGATTACTTTCGACGGCGGATACAGTAGAAGATGCATTGAAATTTTACACTCTACCAAATGAGTTGCAGCAGCGCATTGCGACAAAGTATCCAATTGAAAATACATCACCGCCAACTTCTTGGTATGAGGCACTGAATCAGTTGAAGGAGTTGGCTACAACTGATGGAATCTTGGATCAAGGGAAACTCTGGTGTATGATACTGGATCATCCAATGACGAGCTATGTTCACATGCAATGCCAAATATGTGGGCATAAAGTAGTTGACCAGTATCCACTGCAGCAAACAGATGAAGAAGTGGGACTTAAAGAACTACAACCGACGGGAGATGAATTAGAGCTCAGAGCTGGATGGTTTAGAGGTCCTCGTAAAGGTGTTGTATTCGAGTTCACCTGTCCAGAGTGTCAGCATGTATCTCATTGGTATAGATCTGGCCACCCAAAGGTTATACTAAATCCAAATAAGTGGGGAAGATTATGTGGTGACCAAGAAGATTTGCGCTTGACCTTGGCCGACTATTTGAAGATACCTGTTCGATTAGTATTACCGCTTGATTGGGATCATGTGTGGAGTGAGTATCAATCCTCGTCATCGAACACATCATGGGAAGTGCAAGATGGCAGTGCTCGTAACTTTGCTCGTCGGCTTGATGAGGGCATTGGAAGTTGGACCAGAGTTTGGGCCATTTCATCAAATGCCGAATGGTGCCAAGATGTCACACGCGAATACTTGATGTATAGGAGAGTTGGAGGGAGAGCCGATCATCGCAACAATCATGACAACAATGAAATGAGTAGATATAAAGAGACTGTCAGAAAAGCTCAGAATGATTCGACAGGTCAGCTAACGCAAGCCAAAACTTGTTATGGCTATATCTTGGCGCGAGCAAATTTTACTGATGATGTTATCACAAAGGAACTGCAGCGGGCTGCTACCGAATATGGCGACAAAGAATGGTGGCAGTTGTAGGAGCTACCTATTAACATCATAGATTTGAAGTATCTAATTCCTAATTGTTATAAATAATGTGCAAATAGCTAAGCATCATCTGACAGTGACTGTGTGTCTTGAGAGTCCGAGCTTCCCAAAAGAACCCTGAAATCTGACGGCTTTAAAGTATTCACAAGGCACGCAGAGATCATTAACAAACCACCAATATAATCGCTTGTCCCAAATTGCTCATTAAACAATAGAGCTGCAAACAGACTTGCCCACAAAGGTTCTGTAGCTAAAATAACAGAAGCTTCCGAGCTTGGAACTCGTCCTAGCGCGGTTATTTCAATGAAAAAGTTTGTTGACGTTGAAAGCACGCCTGTCCACAACACTGCCAATGCTACGGTCCTCATTGACGGGTCGAGAAAAAGGCCGGGTAGGCCCATGTTCTGCCAGTCAGGCTGGTTCATCCACCCATCAAGGAAGCACCATATCATTGCATTAAACGCAGTTGTTGCCACCAGGCCAGCTGTAATAGGCAACGCTTGGTCAGGCTCTTCGTGCATCATCTTCTCTGACATGAACATTCCGGTACCAAAACCTACCGCTTGAACTAGTGATAACACATCGCCTGTACCAAATCTAGAGAAGGTCAATCCAGAATCGGCTCCTGATGAGTCAAACAACTCTAATGCTGCAACGCCTGAGAGACAGAGGATTGCTGCCAACCAAGTCTGTGGGGCGTCTTTCCATCCCATGGGTTTCTTGTCGACCAGCCTAGAGAAATCATTAGTTGGCAAGCACCATCACTTAATGCATGCTGTAAACACAAACAAGAAAAAAACAGCTTGAAGCATTTACCATTGCAAGAAAGGACAGACTAATACTGTGGCAGATCCTAAAAACGATACCAAAGCTGGAGAGGTATCAATTAATGCGATGCTCTACGTCAGAGAAAAGAGGCACCATGAGAACCAGATAAAATGCAAGCACTGTTCGATGCATAATATCACGGCATTTACTAACCTGAGTAACATACCCCAGAGAGACGAAAGCTCCTCCTATCAAAACCTGCCATCGTAAGCTTGGTTTCAACTGTAAAAGAAAGGGAGACAGAACAATGGATGCAAGTACCATTCGTCCTGATGTAGCAGCAGATGCAGGCAAGTTATCATTCATAATTGCACCGAGCGAAAAGTTTGTCGCGTAGAGGATCGCAACTGCGGCGAGTACAGCTCGTGGGCCGATATAACTCGAAAGGATTCCTTCGATAAATTCATTTTTGGAAGACTGTACTTCACCATCGATTGGGCAGTATTCAACGAGACCTGCTTCAACGCATGATATTTCTGTACTGTCGTTGAGGAGATCTGGTCCGGGGTCTGCAATGGAGGAGAAGGCGTCGCGGACATTAAATGGATTCGTCGCAGTATTTAGTGATGTTGTAATACGCGTAGGAGCTTGATAAGTCTTGAGGCTTGTAAAAGCTCCGCATTGCAATGCAGGCAACAGCAATGCTGCAGCCGTGAAGAAGCGCATCCTATTTACTGTAGGGTTTCACACAGGTGCGGCTATCGAAATTGCACTTTCAAAATATCCAATCTTCTCTTCTCTCGTCGACGTACTATCATTCAAGGCGGACGGTTTACCATGCCAACCATGAGGATGAAAGTGTATTCTATCTGCTGCGGCTGAGAGCTGGTGGTGCTTGCAATGCTATGGTAAAAATGCTACCATCCAAACGACGGCGTTGGGCTGCCTGTGGTTGTGGAGGAAGTGAGAAGTGAGCGGGACGAATGCACATATTATGATAACATGAGATTGGTGGCCGAGAGGGCGAACAGCTGGCTCTCGGAGAGGAGCAGATGTTGACTTGTAGATTGAAGTTCAGTGATTGTGGTTGAGGTAGGTGGTAACCTCAAACAAAAAACGAAGAGCTTGCAAGTAGAAGTCTGTTGTATCGGATGCACCAGAAGACCAGGAGTCCTCGATTGGATGGTAGACTCTCCTGTTGCTTAGACGTTTAAGCTAGCATGGTACCTGAACCTCAATGTTCGTACATTTTCTTATTAGAATCTATTGCACAGCAGTATTTGGTATAAAAGAAGCAGCGACAGGCAGATGATCAGAGGGTTCAACTTTGTTTGGGCAGGGAGACTTGCAATGAAAGTCTAGTACTGCAGACGGTGAAAGAGATTTGGAGCAATAAATTCGATCATATCTTGCAGTGAACACGTCCATGACCATCAATGGCTCCTCTAATGCGGCAAGATCCCAAGCAATGCCCCAAAACTTGCCCTGTCTTAGCTCGTCGAGGTAAACACCTATGAAGTCATCCAACGTAAGAATGCCATTATCCGGAATAACGATAGGTGGGCGCTCATCTTTTTTGTCAGCTTTTAACTCTGCATTGTTTGGCTCATCCGAAGCTTCTTCCAGTACTGGATCAACCCAACCCATGAACTTGGCTGCTGTTCTAAACTCGGACCCACGTCCTACTTTGCCATTGATAATAGTCAACCAGCGCTTGGCATCCGCTTTGCCCATTTGCATGGAGCCGCCAGCAGATGGAACCGTCGCAAATCTGGTATATATCCTCTTCAGCTTTTCGATGACGTCATGAGAGAAATTTGGATTCGTGTAAGCATCACCGCCTTCAATCATCAGTGATATCAATTCAGGCACTACAAGTGTCGGTGGTGCACAGCCATTTATGCTAGCAACGTCAGTCATTGGTGACGCCAGTGGCAATTTCTTTTCTTTTGACGATACTGGTTCGCCGTCCTCCAAAAAATCTGGACCGATGAAACCCTTCTCTAAGTAATGCACCGCCCCAGATTCTTCACCGCCGTTAAAATCACCACATACTATGAGATTAATGTTTGTCGGATCTGGTTCTACGCAATTATGTCGTGTTGAATGCCGTTTAGACTCAAGCATTTAATGTACGATAACGTGGCGCGGTTTGTTTCCTACTCACCTTTCAGTTTCTTTGCTAGCTTCGTTGCCGCAGTTATTCCTAAAACATAACATCATAATTTGGATGAGATGCAAGCTTTACCATTCTATTGGTTTGTGTTGACATCAGACGCACCTTCTACAATCTGGCGTACTCTTCGACCTCCATTCTGTCCGGCCTGTAAATGACAGTTCAATACGTGCCAATTCTCGTCACGTGAATTGTCATCTTGGGAATCGCTTTCGCTGTTCGTGTCATTGTTCACCAGTCTAAATGTAGTGAGCAGTGTTCTATCTTTGTGCTGGGCTGGACTCACGAGCTTCACGCGATTCTTCTTCCAAAATGTAGCTGGGCGAAAACGACCCTGCATTCGAAACTAAAGTGTCAGCTTGATCTTGCAGATTGTTGATTGTAATGTTTACAATAGAATGCATACCTTGCGAAACAACTCAACACCATCATAACCTAAAATATCTGACATGAAACTGAAGTCTTCTTCAAATGAGAGCGGTGACACCTCCTGAATGCATACAATATCAGCATCCACAAGACCTATACGATCTTGGAGCAAAGATCTACGATACTCCCACGTTGAAATGTACTCTTCTTCGGGTGAAAGAGGAGGAAGATACATCTTGTAGTTCCTAGCGATTTGAACAAAGTTAGCTGTTGAGTATATAGTATGAAACATATTATTGCTCGTACCACCATCCGTCTTGACTATTTGGTAGCAGCACATTGTAGGTAAAAATCGAGAGCCCTGCTGCAGTACGAGGCAAAGCTGCCGGTGAAATCAGTTGCTGGCACGTTGTTGCTACCATTGAACTGCTGTTTGACCAGACTATGACTGTGGACAGGGACCTCTGCGGACTGTGATGGATAAGAGGAGACGGATGGTGTGGGGCGTGGTGGGAGGTGTTGGATTTCTTACATTACGTTCCACGTGGTTAGAAGTCTGAATTGATCATCTGTTATTTTCCTCTGCCCTTATGTACGTCGTTTGGTTTGGCCAAGACAAAGCCAAGCCAAAAGCCAACCTCGGCCAACCATTCAAACTCCATTTCACGCAGCCACGGAAATGCAAAAGTATTCAATATGTACGCTAGAGAAACGGCTCGTCACCGCTCGCGACATTGCCTGTGCTCGTGCCGTTTGTCTCGGAACATGCTCCGAGCCGAATGAAACGTTCCAAAAAGTTAGTGGTGGGCTGCCTACACTTCTAGTTGGACTCCTTTCAGATGCATACGTGCAATGGCAAGAATTCTTCCAGTTCACACGTGCTATGGGTCAAAGAGCCTCGTTTTGCAAATCAGAGGAAGTAACGGCACTTCAGCGAGTACTAACCATTCTTGCAAAAGTTTCATCTCTTGACACAACGCTTGGCGAGGAGATCGGACGAGCAGGTAGTCAGACAATACTATCTCGCCTCATGGAAGAAATAAAGGTGTCTAGTTGCATAGTTGAAACCGATGGCTCGTGTGAAGAAGACTTTGATGCATTAATGGATCTGCAGGATGCTGCATGTGAGATATATGTTACTGGAAAGAGAGGTGTCGTTGCATTTACTGACGAAGAGCTGACTAGTAGACTACCTCTATTGTACAATTTACGGCCCGCTGATTCAGAGAATGTAACAATCACTGATGCAACAACCATTCTCATTCATCAAGTTACCAAGAGACAGACTGCCCAAGCCGATGTAGGGTACTTGATGTGGCCATCAGCTATTGTACTGTCGCGGTGGCTTTTATCTAATGTGCATGTCTTGAAAAACAAAACAATACTGGAAATTGGTGCTGGATGTGGCCTCGTCGGCATCCTTGCGGCTACAATAGTGAAGAAATACAATACTTCAGATCAAGTCATCATCACAGATGTAAACAATACAGTTCTTGAGAACATTGCTCGAAACATCAATGTAAATGATGTCAGCTCGATCGCATCTGTTTCTAAACTGGACTTCTATCAACAATCTGGTGGTAATCATGCTGGCAAGTGGATTGCAGGTGAATTTGGTGGCATCAGTGAAAAGCAGTGTGCTCCTGTTGATGTTATTCTTGCAGCAGATATCATATGTCAGCCTGATGATGCAGTCGCGGCTGCTAAAACAATTTATGATGCATTAATACCTGGTGGAGCCGCTTATGTCGTTTGCGCCAATGAAAAGCACAGGTTTGGCGTAGGGATGTTTGCTGGTGAATGTGAGTCATTGAATCTGCATGTGAAGTCAACAGACGTGAAAGAAATGTATGATGGTGGTCTATTAACTGAATGCATGAATACTGCAGCTGGCTTTGTAGATGGTATGACTCTAACTTTCTTTGAGGTTTATAAGACAAAACTGTAGCAATCGAGGTCAATCACTTAATCTAATAAGAAATGCAGTGTTTAATGTTTAAATCATAGAACTAACACAAAGAATGAAATTATTGTATCCACTGGCTCAATTATTCAATTTAAAGAACCAAGACTGACGCGAGAAGATGTTGATTCTCTGCCTCGCGACTTGCTTGATAGTTGAGATCCTACAGTTCCAGTGCTTAGGCGTGGGTTCTCCTTCTCGCGATCTACTAGCGATACTTTCTCCATCTTCTCAGCAATCTCCTCAGCCTCTTCACCTTCGGATGTATCCGCTTCCTCTTCTTCATCGTCAACGTTTTCTAACACCTTTGACAATTTCCTGATAGCAGTGAGAGATGGCCCGTCATCAATTGAGTACTCAGCCTCAGTAACCTGTGTTTTGAGACGTTTCAAAAGAGCCTTGTCTTCAGCACTGACATCGATGCTTGCACTACCAAGAATTTTGGCAACAGCCCTGGTGTAGAAGGCAGGGATGCGAGAGCTGGATTCGGCAAGGTACTCGGCAATATCAATCGAAGCAAGAAGGATGCTGCTGGCTTCGATAATGTTCTTATCGTCCTTCTCCTTGGCGTCTTCGCCAGCAAGAGAGTCAGTCTCGGTGGGTTCCATCAGGTCATTTTCAGGCTCCTCATCTACTTCGGCCTTGTCCTCGGATTTCTTCGTCTTATCAGCCATGTCAACAATGTAGCAGATGTACTCGACCATTTTGCTAATGGGCCACTGCTCCAAAGCCTTCTTTTGTTTCATACCCTCCATCTTGAAGTTGACAATCTCGAGAAGAGGTCCAACTGACGCCATAATTGCATCGTTGGCATCAAGGGAGCTCATGGAGTAGGCAGGGAAGAACATGCTCAACAGCTGTTGAAGACGAACGGCACTTCCGATTTCTTTGGCGTTATTGTTATCATCGGACTCGTCAGACTCCAGCATACTGGAATCGAAAAAGACCACAACAAGCCACCCGACCAAGATGGGATCATGGAAACGTCCGGCAAGGTGTAACTTGGCTGAGATTTCAGCTGCGATGGCAACAATCAGAGGTTTGGAGTGACCTAGCATTTCAATGAGAAGGTCTTTGAAGGAGGTAGATGACTCATTCTCGTCGTCCTCGGTGGAATTGAGCATATCGCCGTGGATAAGTGCAAGATCACAAAGTGCCATAGCTGCCTGGGCTCTAACTTCAGCTCTCTCATCGGCGCTGCTGGCAATAGTCATGAGAAGGGGTCTGAACTGATCGTTAACCTTCTCTTGCTCCGAAAGAAGACAGAACTTGCTCAAACAGATGACTCCGTGTTCTCGCACAACGGCATTCTTGCTGGTAATGGCAGGAGACAAGTGCTCAAAGAACCCATCGAGGATAGGATGTCCTACCATGTGGCTAGAGATGTTCTCAAGTACGATAGATAGAATGGCAATCACGCGCATCTGACGCACAATTGCCTTGGCCTTTGCATTGCCTCCTGGAGATCCAAAGGTGTCATCGTCCTCAACATCCACAAGCACTTCCGAAATAGTCTGCAAAAACTGAGCTTCGGTATCATGAGCCGCTGCCATGGCCTTGACACAGGCATCCACGAGATCATCAGGCGTTTCCAATCGAGAGAGCATACTGCGCATAATCGAGTTAAAGTGACGACGGCTCCCCTCCTCTTGAAGTTCAGAGGCCTTGGCCATGTAGATAAGTTGAAGGCAGATAAAGTTTTGATCGTCTTCGAAAGCAGCTGCTTCATCTTCGTCCATGTCAAGTTCATCATCCTCGAGTTTGTTAAACTCAATCAATTTGTGGAGGTGGCCATTGAGAATGTTGCACAAGGTGGGGATATCTTGAATGATATCCGAAATGATGTCAGCCTTGTTTGAGGAAGGCATGTCTGCAATAACGGCACATTTGACACGCAGAAAGAAGACCAGGCTTGGCGTCAAGTCCTCCTCTTCTTCCTGGACAATACTGAGTTTCTTCGTGACAATCTGTTGAAATTCACGGATTTCGGGAGCCCCAAAATGTTTTTGAATCAATTCAATGCTCTTGTCTCCGTTGTCGCAGTCGATTGCCTGAGCAACTTCAAGAATAACTTTGATGGCCTTTTCACACTCGGATTCGTTAATGACCGGGTTAAGCTTGTCCAGCAAGGCGATGGGGTCATATTTGAGGGTTTTCATCCAGTTGCAGATGAGAAGTTCGACCGTTTTGGCGTGGGTGGTTTGGCAACTGTTATGTTGCAATGAAAGATTTGTGTGTCGGTGTTTTCAACTAGTACATAAATAATCAAGCACACAAGTACATGTAATCTTACCGCTTGGTCAACCCATTCCTCAAAATCTCAACCATAACCTCCTCCCCTAAATCATCCAATGCAACCTTCTCCCTAAGTGCCTCCAACGCCGCCTCTCGAACCTTGACATCCACATCCTTCAACCTGTCTACAACAGCCGCAATATTCTCCTCACCAACAGGCAAGCAACTCAAAGCCAAGGCCCTATTGGCAGCACTACTATCATTAGAAGCCAACCACAACAGACACTCTTCCATCTGAACAGCCACCTCCCTCAACTCCTCATTCTTCTCAACTGAACATTTGAAAAACCACCCACAGGCCGAAACAGCAGCACAACGTACCCTCGTAATTTTATCCGTCATCCTCATCAACAAAGCCTTACCAGCCTTTATGGCACATTCCACCTTCCACTCCTCCATCACATTATTCACGCCCTTACCACCTCTCTTACCCTTCAATATACTAGAAGGCACCGATAAAAACTGTCCCAAATGAAACGAAAGGACCTCACACGCCTCAACACGGATCAAATCCTTAGACACTACACTATACTCAATAGCCCTTTCAACAATCGCCATTGAAAGGTTTTGATCAAAAGAAGAATATGCACACACCAATTCCAAAGTAGAATGAGTGGCATCCATCGCTTCTTTGTTGTTGTGAAGAGCGCACACTGCACAATCTACAATATGGATGAATGTATTGGCAATGACGTTTGCCGCATCGAATGGTTGACCATCAGAGAGGGAGAGATCGACGAGGTTGGAGGAGAGGATGTGTTGATTGAGTTCATCGCGGAGGGAGGCGGCGGAACGGAGGGATGAGGGGGAGAGTGAGAGGGTGGCGGAGGTGCGTTTTGTGGGGGGATGTTCGTGTTGGTGGGCGGTGAAGTGGGTGTGGATGATTGAGGTTATTGCTTCGGTGTGATCGTTCATTGTTTGGTTGTTTGGCTTGGTTGAGGTTTGTTGGAAGTGTTTTGATTTTGTAGAGGATAGGCACCGACTTTCGTTCAGTGCTTTGCCATGGCATGGTCGGTGTGTTGATTGTTGCTTAAAATAGCGCGACCAACGGTGATTGAAGTTTGAAGATGATTTATTGAAGAGTAAAGAGAAGCATCATACAGCCCACGCCCACGCTCACTGTTGCCCACGATATCGCGTCAGCCGAGCAAACAAACAAGAGAGAAGAGGGGGCGAGAGCTGAAACAATGGCACAAGCATAAGTCCGCTGAAGCAAACTCCCCATCGGCTGCAGGATATAAACACAGCGCCCATCATCAGCAGCAATAATGGCAGCCCTACACAAAAATATCGTTCTATCACTAATATCCCTAATCCTATGCCACTTCATCGCCCACGGCTTCTCCCTCCATCAAACCGATGCAACCTGCCTCACAGCAACTCCCGATACAACCCAATTATCCTGCGTAGAAACACGCGGTGGGGCCTCGAACAATGTAAACCCGCACTCTCGTAAAATTATTCTCGACTTTTTATCATCCAACTCCCAAAATGGAGATTTTCACATACAAGGATGGAGATGGCACTTCATGTCCCTCATTCGAGATACAGAGCGTTTAGAACGTTTGGCGGTGTATCTATCTCAACATGAACATGAGGACTTGAAGATTATAGAGTCTGCTGCCGACTTTTTGATCAATTTTAATATGGCGGGTCTGCATCGTGTCGAAGGAGAGATGTTCGTGGCTTGGTTGAGGAGTAAGTTGTGCGATGCTGCTGTTGTTGGAGAGTATTGTGAGGATGGGAAGGGTGTGGCTGATGCGTTTAGAGATGTGATTGATACGGTGGATGAATATCGTGTGCAATCGAGTAAAATGGGCAACGAATTGGTGAGTTGTAGATAGTTCTGGTATCTGACATACATGTTGTGATTGCACCCTTACTTTGACTTTCGAAAATTGCAGTATGCTAAAGCAAAAGCAGCAGTAAACAAACCAGACAAGAGGCAGCAGAATCTCAACGACGTAATTCAACTATCCTCACAACTATCAGAAAGGCTACAGCAGATGAGAACACTGCAAGAAACTCTGGTGGTACCAGCAATATCAGTAGTTGTGCCCTCCAAAAGTCAAAAATCATTCAACAACCGTGTCTTGTTAAAGCTTGGAGTGTTAGAAAGCAGAGTACATTTGGTTGGTATGCATGATGCCGTTTGGCAATCGGGTATTGAGAGTGAAAAGGCGAAGTTTGAAACAGAGATTCCGTATGTTGCTAGATTGATGATTGAGCGGTGGAGAAAGAGTTTGTACAATCCAAAAGCTGAAATGTTAGATTATGGCTTGAACTGAAGATTGCTCTGCTGCTAAGGCTTGAAGTAGCTCACAGTTAATATGTGCATATCTTGATTATGTAAAGTTAAATGTAATCATGGCTTGCTGGATTGAGTAACTTCTACGGAATATATCGTGGTCTAGTAGATTCTATGAAATGTAATCGTGACATGTTGAATTGAGTGATGAATTGTGTGTAATCATTCTTCATCTCTTTTGCATTTTCCAGCAGTGCATGTCTTTAGCTCGTCAGGGGTCAATGACGATGTCACTCTTAGGCATCTACAACAGAATGCATTGGAGCAGTGTATGGCCGAGCATCGAAAGAAGGGTTTTAAATTATGGAACACAGAGTGGGATCCACAATCTGGACATGTGGATATGTCGCTGTATTCGCCACCGGCTACAAGTATCTCAGCGCAATATTTTCTCTCGGATTTGCGCAACAAGTTCATCCATTCTTTCTCATGGATGTTCACTATATGTTGTTGATATTGATCTCTTCCGTCTTTGTAGTTTGGACCGATTATCTTTTGGCAGTCATATTTTGCCAATACTTGACGTTTGCAATTACAGCATTGAATTGGTTCGCCACAGTCAGCAAAATGTTCTGCTGAAGAACGGAAGCATTCTCTGCAGTATGAGCACCCACAAATAGTTAACTGGTGGCCCTGTAAATGATTGCTACCCTCAAATGAGCCGTGGAATCTTATCTCTACCGTTCTTCCGCACATTACACAGACTTTGTACCGGGTTCCACGCTCGGCTCTGTCTGGTAACAAGGTATTGAGCAACTTTGCATCTAAGTAGAAGGACTGAAATTTGCTGCGACAATCTGAGATTGCTTTCATTGGCAGTGCTTTGCCAAAAGCATGTAATGTGATTGTCAATTCGGTTATCCTTCCGTGGTTGCCAACTGCCAGCAGTCACTGATAGTTGGATTGCAACCATTTTGAAGGTGCGAGAGAACCAATCAAACGTACCTCTTCCTTTGATTTCAAGGTGGCGTGGGCTTTTGTGTTTTCAGTTACATCAGTCATTTCTGAACCTTCGGGTCAGGAGATGATGATGCGTCGCCATTAGAAGGGATTGTTTCGTCGATTGCTTTGTCTTTGTCATTCTCTTCTCTGCAATTTGCATTTTATCTTCCTCGAGGGTATAATCAACAACCCATAGCACATTGCGGTGGATCTTGTTTCGAAGGTCTTCAACTGTCGAACAGAAACGGCACGGTTCTGATCAAGTGAACTGTGGCACGTCCGCCTCTGTGGATGTTGAGGACGCTTCCTTTTCTGGTACCTCGGTAGAAGGACTTTGTTTGGGCCTCGATGCCAAATCATTGATGGTGAGAACAGTCTTTCTCTTCAAAAGTGTAGAGATACGAGCCTCGAGCACTTCCGGAGGCACTTGAAATGTCTCAAAACACCCAAGCGATGGCGAGAACTGGACGTTAGGAAAGTGTGAGAGCCAAAGCTGAGATTGCAAGCAAGATTCTCGAGCAAGTGATAAAGTGATTGGCAGTTTGTCGCATGTGAAGCTATCGACGCTCAGTGCATTCACATCCGTGGAGAGGGAATTGCGGATTCTTGCCTTAATATCTGATACACATTCGTCGATAGAAAGGTGAGTATTCTCGTTGTTCGCTTCAACTTGATCTTCTCGTTTCCTTTTCCGCTTTGCCTTGCTGGCCTTTCCCTTACCTAACGTTTCGCCGGTAGGAAGAGTTCCTCCTAACCCATTGAGCTTGAGAATGAAGTTAGGGCCTTTCTTAGGAGAGACCACTTTGAGAATGCATTTTCCCTTGTTTGAGGTGTTGAATGAAGTAGTCATGTTGTTCGCCATGCCTTGAAATAACCTACTGTCCCAATTATTCTTCACAAACAGTTCCATCTTTCCGTTGGGATCTAGTCTGATTGACAGAGGATCTCTAAAGCGGCAAGTTGCAGGCAAAATCCGGTCGGGAGGCTGTTTTAGTAGCCATCCTTTGTACTTTGTACTGTTTGCTGTTGATGCAATGCTGCAGCTCTAGGCCACTTCCAAAGCTTCCTATTGGATGAACATGAACAGACTTTTCATCCTGGATGTAATAATTTTTGATGAGTGCTTCGACCTGTGTTAAAATCGTCTTCTTCGATCGCATAACAGCAGCTTGGTTGCCATAGATGAGAACTTCTCCGCTGTCTTTGCAGATATCAATGCTGCTGGCATCGGTTTTCATCTTTAACACTTCGATAAATCGTAGCAGCCCATGTAAAACTTGAGGGCCGACGTTCCGGATCATCCCGCAAATGGCATTTGAGTCAAGTTCATCTAAGTCAATCCTTTCTAACCAAGATTTGGAGGCTTGTTCACGAATCCAATTTGTATCGACAACAGTGGCACCTTGCATGAGAATCATTTCTTCTTGACTTGATCTGATCGCAAAACTCTGGAGGCGGGTAAAAAGCAGTAACGAGAAGAGTATCTGTTTGTCAGTTCGAATATCATCCGCATGAACTTCTTCGTCGTCGTCGGGAATGAAATCAAGAGTCTCTCTCTTCTTGTTTGTCGTATTAACAAGTTTCCAAAGGCAAGAATCTTGATCTAGCCTCACTTTTAGAATGTTATCTTTTCCAGAAGAAAGCAAGGTAAAGGCTGAGTACTTGTTCTTCAGTAACGGATCTGAAGACACCACAAGTTTGTGAAAATAACCTGCAATCATACTTCTAATGATCGCTTCATCCGATGTCCAATTGCAGGTGGTTTTGTCTGAGCTTCCAATTACCGCACACTCTTGTTGATCGACCAATATTTTTCGTTTCTTCATCTCAGTGTGGTACCTTTTGCTCAATAGTTGCGCTTGATTTAGTGCAGCATAATTTAAGCCTCTCTTCTTACACCAGAGATGTAACTTGGAGTTACTCGCACTTTTTAGAGTCCTATTGCGTTCTATCTCAAAGGATTCAAACTCACGTAACATTAGAAAATGGTCGCCCAGCTGATGAATGCTATGTTCCTTTTCATGTTCATATTCTTCAGCCTCGTCCTTGACAAGCTTCAGCTGCACGGACGTTTGACTGGTTGGTTTGGTGAATCCCCTGGATGTACTTAGTTCAGTCTGAATCCTTCTCGGACCAAAAAAGATACCATCATCCAAAGAGAGGAGTGAAGCCATTTTCAGGACCCTCTTGCGGTGAATTGGAGCATTGGCATTCGCCCAAAGAACCATTCGAACCGCTTCTGGCTTAAGAGAGGACAATATTCCTGCGATTTCCCCATCCTCAGTCAAACGCAAACAATGCCTGGCATTGTCTTCGTATGTCACAAATCCTAGTTCTACAGCAGGAAGGTGAGCAAACGGCTGGGTTATACAATATCACAGCATGCCTCTACTAACCTTCTAGTCTACGTTTGGCTGTTTTGATGTGCATGGGAAGAGGGGAATCTAATAGACCAAGCTCTTCAATGGAGCATTGGCAGTTGTGCATGGAGTAGATAATTAACTGTTCAACTGGAGTCTGCAAGATCTTGGGCACTTCGTACTAGTGGCATTTAGGTGTCGGCAGAGGCGATGGTGGATGGATAAAAAAAACAAAGAAACAAACGAAGAATTTCAGCCCAATGCTGTAACCGACCACAAACATACATAGATACCTCTTCCATACAACTGTGGGTTCTTCGAGAGAAAAGATAATACACCCAGCCCGTTTGAGTTCTGCCGCGGTGCGTCCCTTTCTCTGTTTTGTAGATGCTTGAGCGACATCTTCTTCCCTTAGAGTCATGCACCTCAACATGTGTGAATACCGCAACTTCTTTGCTTTACCAGTGTCTATCACGAATCTTACCCCATCTGATATCAAAAAAGAACAGTTAGCACAACATTCACTTGTTTATCCTTTCGAGCTCATCTTGGCCTTACCTATCGTCAGTGAAGTCTAGCGGCAAGCGTACAATAAGCATAAGTGAAGTGTTACAATGCCAACACAACTTTCTATATTCACAACTCACTTCAGCAATGTTTGTGCAGCAGATCACCTTGCGATGGTATTCTGACTGCAACTCAACTTCATTGTCAAGTCCAACCCGATGGCTGGGATCTTTTGCCGCGCTCTTGCTGTCCTCATCCATACTTGAATAAAGTGGATAAGCCACAACTGCGCTTTGTTTTCTTTGCGGGCACAACTATTGATAGACTCGACACATTCCCAGATCTCACGGCTGCCACTGAAAAATATTAATACGTTGCCTTCAACCTTACTTGCACAGACGATGTCGTCAAATAGGACGGACGTCGCATGCTGAACAAGACTCTTCTCGGTTTCTGCTATCGATACAATCCTAAACAGATTATTCGCTCGATGTTGAAATTCATTGGCATCATCTGAACAACTTAACGTTGAGTCGTCATCTGAGTATTTTGATGCCGATTCTTCTACGGAGTAATCATCCTCTTCGCTGATCGGCCTGTAATTCTCCTCCACATCAAAGATTTTGCCTGCAGCAGAGGCGAGGTCAATAGAACGTGTGTCAGTGTCAATCAAGCGTATCGTCATATTTTGCACTTACCTGGGCAATCAATTCTAGGGCACGTGTCAAGGTATTCACAGAAACGACGCCAGTCAATTGATGCACTCATCACGAGACTTTGAGAGGGGTGTTGCCAGGTTGTGGATTGTCCTGCGTGAATTTGAAGTATGTGTTTATATAGCTGGCTCGCAATGCACCCACGATGAGAACATGACATGTGACATGTTTTTAAACAGCTCACCTTCAATCGCCTCAAATGGTTTCTCAGGAAAGATAGTAGCAAGTCTGTCTCTATGTTCCTCTCGTGCGCTTCGTCAATCAGAATCACATCGTAGTTGTTTATCTTCCCAGGGCTTCCTCGCAGTTGAGCCAACAGGAGGCCTTCGGTTTACTGTCAGCAATGCCGACACCATCTCTATGGCCCATTCGAAAGCCTACTTTGGCACCGATCTGAGTTTGATATTCTTTAGCCACACGCTCGCTGATAGATTTCGCAGCAATGCGTCGTGGTTGAGTGCAACAAAGACGAAATCCTCGTTTTTGTGGCGTCCTCCACAAGTAATGGTCATCTGCCAAGTACTGTGGGATTTGAGTAGACTTTACCAGTCAAGATAAAGATGTTTAGACCACTTTGCAACCACTACAGTATTCATTTGATCTTACCTTGCCCGAGCCTGTTTGCGCCGTAACAACAAGAGCATCATTCGAGCATAAAAGCCTCTTTAATTCAGCTCTCTTCTTGAAGACTGGAAGAGGCCCTCCAGCTTTGCTAACCCGAGAAATTTCAACTAAGCACACGCGATTCAGGTCATCTTCGATATATTTGAGACTGCGATCAACGGTAATCTTGCTCTCGTTCTTGATCGCATCAAACCATTTCACGCCAATGGCTGCCTTGTATTTGTGCTGGATATGGTCAATGCTCATTTGTATGAACATTTGATTGGATTCAGCTATCAGTGAAATAGACTGCGATAATATGAAGTTGTGCTGATACCTCTGGATGCGATGGGCATGATCAGCCCACGACACTTGCATATCAATCAGCTCAATATCCTCTACTTTCTCGAGAGATAGACCTGGTGATGATTCTTTGGCTTTCGTTAAAGATTCCATAAACTTCAACGCGTATTCATTGATTACAGATGAAGAGTCGTCAGACAACAAGTTTTGCTTCTCCTGACCAAGAAACGATCCACAGTAAAGAAATTTCGGTACTCCAATACCGGTGGCATAATCTAACACATCCTTTTTGAACTGTTGAAGGGATGGAATAACAACCTCGTTTCTCTTGATAACGTTAGATAATTCATCTTCTACTTCTTTGAGCTGATTGAGTTCGCCTGTGCAAGCCTCTAGAGCAACCTACAACGTGATTTATTGTTTAGTGCATATCATCTCGGATGTTGTTTATGAACAAGGTCCACGTACCTTTGTTTGCAGCAACTTCTTTTTGTAACTGGCGAGATTGCATTTTGCATCATCAAGCTTTGGTCGAAGATCAGCAATCACACGCCTGCATGACTCGACTTCATCGTCCACTGATTCTATGTCTCCTCTTTTGTGACGAAATATTAGATGTCCGTATAGAGCTTTTTGACGTTGTATTACATCTCGGCGTTGCTTTTGTTGAGCTCGTAAATCTTCAAGTGGCTTTGACAGCTCGGCAGTTGCTGCGTCAACAATCTTCTTCATCTTACTCGTGAACTGAGGGTATGTTGTTGTTTTAAAATCGGGTTCATCAAGGGTAAGAAATGAGTGGCCGGTTGTGGCAGTACTATCAACAGCAACTAACTCGCGGAACTTTCCAAATCCAGCCATGGCCATTTTCCTTTGAATACAAGCACTAAAATGGCATTGTAGTGTAGCAAGTTTTTGGTCGAGACCGTCTGGAGCACATAGCTTCTGCATATTCAAACGAAACGTAATGTAGTCCCCAGGAGTGTCGGCGTGTTGCTTCAATTTAAACAGGAGCACTTTTTGCTTGTGTAACATCTTTTCCCACAGTGCATCTGTACTTGATGTATTATCAGATAGGCCCAATAGACTCTTCTTAACGTACTGAGGATTATATGCTTTCTTGCATAATGTTTCAAATGATTTGATTGCCAAAGGCTTGTTATCAATAAGGTTAGAGAATAGTTGGTTGAGCTGGTTTATCTCCTCAGAGACAATACCAAATTCTTTTGCCAGTGCATAGTAAGCATTTTCTATCGCCCCCAGCATTACACTATCGAGCATAGCAGCAGAGTGGATCCAATCAGTCTCTCGTCTTTCATCGCTATTGGGAACGACCATTGAATTAGAGGGAGATATGGAAGACTCTACGTCATAGTCCTGTGATGGATAAGATTGTATCTTGTCGCTGTATTTTACCAAACGATTGTCCCAAAGGATAAGGAACTTGTCGCCGTCAAGATCGCCTCCTCCCATTTTATCTGAATACCGCACCAACAACTTAGTTAATGAAGGATACCAAGAGCAGCTTGTTTCATATCTCAAGGACATAACTTGAACTTACCTGCATCGGGCCTGGCACCATCAGTTGCAAACAGGATGCAATTTGTTAGCTGAGTTACTGGGTGGGCTGTTGGCAGAGATAAAGCTCAATTATGCAGTACTTGGATATCTCCGGGATGATATGAGGGACTTCTGGACACGATCACGATCTGATGAACCAAACAGTGAGCATTTACATTCACACGGTGTTTATTAATGCATGTTTTGGTTGTACATTTCTTACCTCGTCTTCGAGCGGTCCGTCTTCCAGCATGACTATGCACTCACCCTCTCTGATAGACTGAACCCTGCTGACCTACAAGATAGAGTCTCAGGAAATGCTCCCCCAAATAGTGTTCTGCAACTAGCCAAGGGAACTTGTACCTTAGTTAGATTATCCGATAAATGGCGAAGATGATCCCTTCCAATAGTGCATGTAGAGTACAAAGCTGGTGGGACTACTGGTGCTGCCACTGTTTCTTCTTTTCCATTCGTAGAAGGCCCTTCCTTTGAATCTGCAGAAGAAACTTTAGCTCGGTGGTCCCTGGCAATGCTTAGGAGTAGTGCCTGAAAAGCATTCCAAGGTGCAGCTTTTGGTTCAAGACCTGCCAGCCACGCAGCACACAATGGATCAATTGTCGCATTGTCCACGGCATGTAGCTGCTCTTGCTGGATGTCCAGCAGCACTTGATCGGGGATACTAGCAGTCAAAAGGCAAATGAGCTGTTGCGACAACCTTCCAGGTGATTCTTTGCTCAGTCCAATGATGCCAAGCTTACTGCCAAGTACGCTTGCACATGATTCACTGACGCTTTCTTTGAGCATACTTATTCTCAAATTCATTTCATAAGTTGCATTGTTCCTGTGATCGACGAGAAATACTCCTTTGCAAATGTGACAACTATTGTTCCCGTTCAGCCTCTTGATCTGACCCGCATACCTGATGTGGAATACACTTGGCACATTGTGGCGTGGCTCTTTTTCGACGGACCCAACCTTTGAACTTCTTCATGCAAATACTTAGCAAGTTTGATAGAGATCAAGCCACAGCCATCCGTAAAATCGTAATCGTTTCTATTTACAGATCCAATCTCTCAAACAATGACATCTTCAGAATTGGGTAGATCAATCACTTGAGCCCCCGAAAACAAAAGGCCTTGGTACTTGATCCGCTTGGCCACTCCTTTCTTCAACTCCAAAGTACGCAAACCGGGCATCAGCCGCATCATTAACTGTTCATTCTGCTCCAATGACCCTCGACGAAAGACGTAGCTATGGCTCTGTATACCGGAATTACTCGATCCAATGAGTGAATAAACCTCATGTATTGCTATGATACCAGTGCGTAGAATCAACTCTCTTTGGGGATCATTTTGATACTTGAAAGATTGGTAAAGTTTCATCCCGTTGGCATCATCCGCCCCATCACTCAGTTCTAATAGAATGTATTCTTCGTTGCGATGTCAGATCCGGAGCAAGTGGCATATTCAAAGAATAAAGCAGATGCTTCTTTAGCCTGCCAACTAGAGATTTTACTAGCTTGAAGATCGTATCTGAAATGACGTCTGGGTGCGCAATGACATGATGTGTATGTTACAATTTGATAATATGCGCAACGAAGAGAGAGGAGAGACAGAATGTGAATATAGGTGAATACATTTGGCTGATAGAATAGCAATCAATGATTATTCAATCCAACACGTTGTTGATCAAAGATGCTGCGGCCATCACACTTGTTACTTACATCCATCGCTTTTTGGGCTGCTCTTTCATCCGTTCAGTCAGCGTTTCAGTGGCTCGCTGCCATTGCGTCACGGATATCATCACTTGGCTCTCCATGTTCAGGCTGGCTTCAGCATTGCCCCATCATCTCTGAAGAATGATGTTTTCTCGCCCCTGTTCTCCGTTCTTAGAAGAAGTAGATAAGCGTGAGTAAATGAATGGACAGTAGTAGTTTCGTATTATGTAGGTTGTGTGATTTTCCATGAACATTGCGGCAAGATGACTGCCATGATTTTAACACTATTGCCTTGTGGCATTCAAATGTCATGAACAGTCATTATATGCCAGATTAATATTGCCCTATGAGTTAGGGCATGATAGTTAGCGAGAAGGCAAAAAAATCGCTTAGACAAAAAGCTATGGCAAAAGTTGAATAGACGACATCAACAATAGCAACATAACTCAAATCAGCTGCTCTATTTTATGGAGTTGTCGTATCAAAGAGCTCCTTTAAACTTTAGTCTCCATCATCGATACAAAACCGACGGCATTGCAACGATTGATTGTTGTATTGGTTCATTATTTGTTTGTTCAATCTAGATTTTCAGCATTTGAATTTGTTGTGTGTAGACCATAGACCAATCTACTGCTATTCTATTCTTGTGTCTAGCAGAGCAGTGTTGTTGGCTTCCATTAGCGTCCATATGCCAGCTAAATGGTAGGTTGATTGTTGTGTTCTCTTTTTTTGTCTTTGATTCAATCAAGCTTTCGGCCCTCCTACAAGGAATGAGGAAAGCAAAGCATCATGACGTCCAAAGCTCCACTACTGCAGAGACTGAGCAGCTGTGGCTATCTTTGTTGGCACCGATGCGGAATATCACTTGCGGTGTTAGATTCTCACACAGGAGTTGCAGTGTTGCATTGAGTGGGGGCGGTTGGTAGTTCTGCAATGGGAGAAGTCAACGGGAGAAACAAGACCTGCTGGAGGGAACAGAATAAGCTCATTAGCATGAGCTATTGGTGCTTCCGCCTAAGCTAGGTGACGTTGATGCTCTTTCTGCATCGCTGTAGGTGGATTAGCGGGCATTGTGGTCGGGAGTATGATAGAAGATTTCTGATGGGTGATGGGACCGACAGACGGAGGCGTCCGACCTTGGTCGGACCAGTTGCAAAAGTAGGAGCCACTAGAGGCTGCACATCAACGGTGGCAGCATCAGGTGAAGCGGGAGCTGGTGGTGCTCCCAATCCAGGAGTATTGGCGACGTTAGTTCCTCTTCGTCCAGCGCCGGGATTCGTCACAGTGGGCATTGTGGTGGAGGCAGTTGGCAGACCTCTGATTGGAGCAGCAGCTTAGGAGTTGGAGCGTCAGTTACATTGGCTACTGGAGGCTACATATCAACGTCGGCGGCATGCTGCAGTGTGGGTGCCATCGTATCGATGGAAGCAACCATTGTTGCATGATGAGGGAGTAGAAGCGATAGAGAGAGAAGAGACTCTGGTATTGTAAAAAGTAAAAAGGGAGAGTGTGAGTGCAGTAGTGCACAAGAGAGTAAAACTTTGATTGTTGGTGGGGTTGGTGTACCAAGTGAAAAAGTTGAGTTCTCGTTGAGTACCAGTGTGATGCCCGTTTAGTACCCATACCTTGCCCAAAATGTGGGTAAAGTATCGTGTTTGGAGAGGCGGACGACACTTGACTAGTAAGTGCTGCACACTCGAGCGGACACACCGTTTTGTTCACAGGTGAAAAGTGCATTTGTTGGGCAGTTTTGTGCAGATTACACTGTAAAAAATTAGGTGCTTTTGTTGCAAGTGGAAGCAATTTGGGCGAGGCAACGGTATGTAGAAGGCTTCTATGAAGTAGGAAGTTGAATGAATGTGTTGTTATTTTGTTACGATGCAAGGAGTTGGATGGGCATTGCTTTTTGCTTTCATGGTTGTTTACATCTGCGCGAGGGGAGGGAAGTTGATGTATTTTTTGTACCCGTGCGCTGCCCAAAATGTGGGTAAAAGCTTGACAACAACGATTGATTCTTGGGCAAAGAGACAACTGTACGGTGTGTCCGATTCTCACGGCATGAGACAACCGTAGTACGGTGTGTCCAATTCTCGCGGCAAAAGACAACCAAAGTACGGTGTGTCCGATTTCTGTATGGTATTGGTTATCCTTTATCAACGTATTTTAACACAATTACACCCTAACACCACCTGGCACTGTATTTTGACACGTTGTCAGCATGTGTCAAAGATACTGTTACTTACAGTATCTCAAGGTCAATCTAGGTTGCAAATTCCGTTCCGATTTGGTGATTTTGCCCCCGGAACTACGTATTTGCAATTGTACGTTCCGGATTTTTCCGGTGTTCTTTCATAATGTCACTCTCGCGAACCGGCTGTTTTGCACGACCCCCCCATTGCGAAGCATGCCTAGGCCCATCGGAGAGGGCTTATCTATCGCTTT
>JALLPI010000206.1:0-26897 GCA_036939935.1 Cyclotella atomus | reverse complement strand
GTTTGGCACATTTGGTGGAGAGGAGGAAGGAACACCACGTGTTGGCATCATTTTATAGGGGGTGAGAATAGTAGATAGGAACTGGTAGAAAAAAAGGTGGATTTTACACTAGTGGAAAAAAATTTCGTGGCACCAAGAGATGATGTGTTCATCGGTGAGGATGAGGCGCGGGAAATAAAAGCTAGAGCGGGACGGAGGGAAGGTGGTAGATGTGGAATTATCAATCCGATTTTCTTATGCCCAAGAATATATGAACGTCGTGCGTGTTGTCCATTGAACCCTGAAGATCAATTTCGAACTCTCTGACTCAGTACTTTAGTCGACCACACAGAGAGCACTAGAGAGATGAAATGATGCAGCCATCCATTCTTACCTCGCACAAAATCAATCAGCAGCCCCCGAGCACCACAACAGCAGCAAGGAAGCCCTTCTAACGATTGATTGAATATTGCATCATGACCCTTACTGTCTGCGTAGGGGCCAGTGGCTCAGGTATGTCGGTGTATCGTTCATTGTGTTCTTTTCTGTAGAACAATTTGTCGATGTTGCTCGATTGCATTCTTCTTTGTCGTGCGCACCTACTGAATCATTGCATCAAGAACCACCATCCTAAACGCTCTCTCTTCCTCCACTCACCAAAGGCAAAACAACTTTCCTCAACGACGTACACAAGTCTCACAAATGCACCTACATTCGGCAATACCACAACCTTCGTCCGTACATCAAGGTCTCTAAAATCCCTGACTTTGATCCAACAGCCCTCCCATACTGGCAGATCTATGTCAATGAGAACAAGGCTTCGTCTGTAATTGTCGGAGGGACCATCGCTGGGCAGTTTATGCCCGGTCTCAGTGGAGGTCAGAGGAAGCTGTTGTTGTTTGAACTCATCTTTCAGAGGACGGCGAGCCAAGAGAATCTACTGATTGTACTGGATGAACCCTTTGCTGGAGTTACTGGTGAGTATGTGGCTTTGAATTTTTATCTGCTCTACGACTACTTATATGTTAAACTGAACTCCAACGTTTCTCAACACTTAACAGATGACTTTGTCCCTTTCATTGTGGGGCGTTTGAACGAAATGAGGAAGAAGCACAACATCCTCCTGGTGACGAATGATCACGTGGACACCCTGAAACAAATGGCTGATAACACCGTGACCGTATCTGCTATTGACAGGAGCAAAGTTCGAATCAATGATATGGAAGGAGTAGATCGGGAATTGGCATTGCTTGCCATGGTTATTGGAGACGACTACAAGCAGCAGAGGAGTGATGGAGACTTGCAGTTCTTCGTTGATGTAGAGTTCAGTAAGAATGGCGGGATTCCTTTCATTGCTGGATTTGGAGTCTTTGCGTGGAGTTTATTCTTGCTCATGTTTTGGAATTCGCAGCCTGGTAGTGAGGCTTTGGTGTTGGTAGCTGCGGGTATCATTTCCTTCTTCATTGCGAATCCATACTTTCTGCAGCTTTGTGATTGGAGGATTTTCATGATTGAAGAAGCTGAAGCTTTGCTGCACAGGTAAGGCGACGATTTGTACAAGTTATTCATTGTAAAAACATGTCTCATCCACAACTCAATGTACGTTAGTTCCAAGGAGATGAATCGCTTTCTAAAGATGTGCCTGGCGATTGCTCTGCTGATCATCATTACTACCTTTCAGTTCATTTGCCAAAACTTCGTCATTGATACACTGAACAGCACGTATTTCTACTTCGCCATTTTGTTCGACAACATCTCACTCATGGTGGCTATCTTGTGTTTGGGATTGTATACAGATCTTCCCGATCAGGCTGTGCAGATTATTGGTTCGATGCCCTTTTTGTTCATGATCTTCTTTTCAACAACCTTCAGCCCTGGTGCAGGAGTTAAAGGAGTCAAGAACCTCAGGTAACATGCACAACTGTAAAATGCTCCTGGTCACTGTATCACTGCTTACATCTCAGTTGTGCTGTTCCAAATCAACTCCTTCCAGGTATCTTTTTTCGAGATATTATCTTTGGTGCGAGGTTCCTGGTGTCAATCAAACAATGGAAGGATGTCCCGAGGAAAACAATTTGGTGTATCTAATTATGGCCGCCTTGCTGGTTCCAATTATCTTCGTGGCATACATGGTAGTTCGTAGAACCTTCAGGAAGCTCCACCATGAAAAGGCTGCTATTTCACGCCGAGAGAGCATGAAATCAATGGCGTTCGCCCAACTGCAGGTTGAGTTGTTTGGAGAGAAAGCATTGAAAAAGCTTCAACATATTGGGAGTGAAGCCGATCTCCAGAAACTAGCGTCGTCGTTTGATATGGGTAGCTCTGCTGGAGACGGCACTGTCCACAGTTTTCACGATGACAATGATGAGGAGTCAGTGTAAGTACCTATTCTAGACTCTGTTGTTGGTCATCGGTAGTGTGTGTAAGATAAAATTCATAAGCTTCGTGATAAGCTTACCGAACACTTCATATTTCCTCAATCAATAATGCTAAGTAAGCTACGTCCAAACGAGTCCGCCTCTCTAATAGGCTCAGGAATTCTACTCATTCCACAAGTACACGCAACTAATGTTACAGCATCCTGCAATGTAATTTTGTTACCTATTGAAATGTAAACAGGATTTTTGCTTCCTCTGAGCCTGGATTTCGCCAGGTGGCAGCCATGACCTATCAGTGAATATCCTAGTATTTCTCTGTCTGGGCTCATTTCGTCGAGCATAGGTACAGCAAGACCGTACGCAACCCGAGATAAATTTGACAACATTTTGCCTATTGCAGGCGCTGCTGCATTTTCACTGTGAAGTGATCTTTGTTCTGCATCTGTAAATGAAACTGAATCAAAGATGACTGACTTATCCCTTGTAACAGCATCAATCTCGTCCTTTGTTTCACCGAACAAACGGTGCCATTCCTCAACACTCCTTGCCACAGCCCTCTTAACATCCAAACCTTTTCCGTGTAAGTTGTACCAAGTCTTCCCAGCACCAATGCAAGGTATGCCACATTTTCCAATGAAGCAAGCTAATCCGGCACGTCTTTCGTGCCACATTCCATTCCCATCTACCATGATAGCATGAGGTCGAAATTCTGGTCTAGTTTGCAGCTGCTTTGTTATGAGTGATAGCAGCGGTTCGGATTCACGAAAGGAGAGGTAGGACGAAATGTAGGGAGGCGTCACATAGGTTTGATGATCTCGATATATGACTGACGGCGACTCGAAGAAATTGGAATAGCTTAGAATCACGTAAACGGCTACAGCTTTTTGGGATGATTCTTTAGAAAAGGCAACATCTACGCCTCCAATTAGAAGAATATTTTCGCCTGCAAATATCTGTGCATTACTTTGTACATGTTTGTATCTGCCTCGATATTCGTCGAGAACATTGTTTAAGCATTGATCAGTTGTTGTTGTGAGTGTATTTTGATATGGGATGACTACATTTGCAGCTACTTTGACTTGCTCTTCTCGCCAAGCTTGTAGCTGATTTTCATCGACTTGCATTGACGAGTGAATGTTTTGGACGGAAGCCTGCCATTAAGATATCTATCAGAGCCGATTGATCACGAGGAAAGATCTATGAAAAGGAGGATGGCTTGGTTCAGGGATTTCTTCGGCCGAGGCAAGGTGATGGGTGGTGGGTAAAAGTGATTTGGCGGGAGCCTTCTCTCTCGATCCACGCTCTTTGATGCTCAAATCATCTCATCCACAATGGTGGCAAACGGCCCGATCCAACCGCGAGGCGGCTCATCTGCCCCATCGAACAAGAAGTACTCTGGCGCGGCCCAGTCCGCCCTGCAAACAATCCATTCTTACAAAAAATCCTCATCAAAGTTACTGCCACAGTCTGCACCACTATTACTGTCCGAATCTGCATTGATGGACAAAGAGACGAATGCTATCTATTGGCAAGATGTCGAAACATCCAATATATTATCCACTTCTTTAACCAGACCTTATTTGACACAAAGAGGAGTTGTGCACGTCAGAGCCACAATACTATTTTTTGTCCTGTGGCTTTGGGTTTGGGGGCGAGTTAGTCGATGGTTATGCAGAAGGTACTTTGAACAGCGACAGACTGTTGATCAGCAGAACATAGCTACAAGTATATCAATCCTATCATCACTGGACAAGCTATCGTCACAGAATCCAATTGTACAAAAGATTTTGTACGTGATGAAACCAATCTTGCAATTCCTTCTATTGACCTTCAATGCATTGTTATATCTTCGTCCACCGCCGTATCCTCCTAAACTCATCGTGGCAACTCTAATACTTTACCTCCTTGAATCGTATGGATGCAGTACAAGGAGGTATTTGTCACATGCAATGAATGCTCCAAAAGAATTGACTGAGTACCTAGAATCATTAAGAAATGCCGAGCCCGTGGTCAAATGGAAGGTTCGATGCTTTCACTTTGAAGAAAGAGAGTTATGGAAATGGATTTTAAGCAGTGGTGGCTTATTACAAATAGTACTTAATATGCTTGGAGCTGGTTCATACAATCAACAGTCGAATGAGATGGAAACAGAAAGATCCAAGCCATCGTGGATGACAAAGAAGGTTGTTACTCATCAAGCCGTTGGAACATACAACTTTGGCAGTTGCGAAGACTGCACTCTTGCCACCTTATGGAAACGAGCCCAATCTTTTTCAACGTCCGATACTGGTGCTCCGTTCAGCAAATTAGCACTGTCAAAGTTACTGGTGCTGAAAGATAGAAAAGCCAGGGAAGACTATTTTGCTCAGCAGGCAGCATTTGTAATGTTAGAGGGAAGAAAGGATGTTAATGCAGTGAGTCATTTCGTTAATTGTTTATGACGCACTGAATGTATACTTATGTCAAATGACTGTTCCATAATGCCGCGCCTCAGGAATTTGCAACCAGTATTGAAGGTACGTTTTAGAATCAAAAGAGTGTCCGGTTGCTGTAACTTGTGTCTCTTACTTTGATGATCATATGCTATTGCAGTGCCTGGCTTCTGTCCAAAACTGCTCGCAGTACGTCCCGTGCCACATGCAAAAAACATCTCTGCTTCACTCTTCCGCCTTCACATTTACTACTTATTCACTTTGCTGGGATTATCTCTCCCGTATCGAATATGGTTCGCCAAACACTGTGACGAAGTACGTGTTTCTATCGTCAAAGAAACGAGTGGTCCATTGTCTAGCGAAAAGGATGATAGCTCACCAGTTAGTGAAACAAAATCTTCGTGGATACGAAGCAAAATATGGGGACCTTCAAGTTCAATATCTTCTGCTGCAGATGAACGAGCAAGGGCTCGAGAGCTGTTCAGGAAGAGCATGCAAAGCTTTTCACTTTATGATGACGAACCTTCATTGAATACCAATCGAAATCTTAAACAGAGAAGAGAAGGTTTAAACACAACTGAGATTTCTACAGCAGATGAATGTGCAATAAACGAACATTTCGTGGAGGCGGAGGTGAACAATAACACTACTTCCGAAAGAGAAAGTCATATCACAAATTCCAAGGACTTGTCATTGGACTTGACTACTTCCAGCTACCAAGAAGATCCAGCAGTTATACCGCCAGATGAAATTGCATGATTTCCAGGGTAACTGCACCTATTTATTAGTTCCTTGAAAAATCCCTACGTTGTTTACGCAACAATCTTAATGTTCACACCTAATCGTTAGTATGTATTAAGATTGTTTATCAGCAAGTTAACACACCACAACACAACCTAAGCTCACTTAAACGTGCCCGCGTACCTCTCTTTTAATATCTCAATTGCATTCTTTCCTTGACAACTCTGGCCACTTTCAGAACCAATGTATTGAATAGGCTTGACAACAGCATCATGATCCGGATTGAAGAAGAACGGGATTGAATACCTATGTTTGCTTTCGTTATCATCTTCATTACCATTTCGCAAAGCAGGACTGATAACTCGATGGACGGTGCTAGCAAACTCACCCTCCGTCCACCAACTCAACATATCGCCTACATTGATCACGAACGACCCAGGAACAGGACGTGCATCTATCCATTGCATCGATTTGTTGCGAATTTGCAATCCACCGATCTCATCTTGTTGCAGAATTGTGAATAGACCGTAATCAGTATGTGCTCCGCACCCATTGGGAGAGTTAATTAGCTCTGAACAACGTTGATGCACATTATTTGATTTGGGCATAGGAGGATAATGCAATAGGCGTAATGTGCACATTGGATTTCTGCTCTGAGCAATAAAGTAATCCATTGGCACTGAAGCTCCACCAGAGGAAAGACTGACTGCCAGAGCTATCATCAATTTGTCACTCAGTCCCAGCAAAGCTTGTTGGTACTCAACCATAGTTTTACGAAACCCAGCAACTGATGCATGCTTGCATTCATCTGGCCAAGAATTGGCACCGAAGAAATCAATATAAGCTTTCCTCGACAATTCATTCTCGTGATAGCCCGACACATTTTCTAATCCGCAATCAAACCCCTCTTTCTGATCACCCTTGCCTGTATTATCCCCTCCCTCTTCTGCAACCAAATCACGTGTGCCATCTTTATTCTTCAAATCTTCCATCCCAATCCCAAAATAACCACGGTAGCCACTGCTTCCATCTTTATTCCCAATTGCCAGTTTGTCTTTCAACTTTAAGTCAAAGAAGTGTTTGCTACTATCCATAACACGCTGCATCAGATTTGCATCTACTCCGTGGTTTGTAATGTAGAAGAAGCCACAGGAGCGACATGCCTCGGCTATTTTGGAGGCATAGCCATTTGATCCTTCCAGTGGTAGAGACAAGTCAATCATGGGGATGGAGTTAAAATCATCTTCCTTTGTTTCTTCTGCCTCTACCTTCTCCTCCTCGTGCGTTGTTGCATCTGCTTCGACGAAGCAACCGCGCAAAGAAAGCGCAGAATGAGGCTTGAGAAACATCCAATGACTATCATCATCTTCCATTGACAATGTAAACTTCAATTGGCGTCTTTTGTAGTCTCCCATTTGCAGTTGAGCAGTCGTGTTGGTGTTGGAAGATTTGACTGCAGGCTTCTTTTGCAAGTCGTCGGCAGGCTGAACATCCTCCCAGAGAAAATGGTCGTCCATGATGCCGTTGAAGGTTTCTGTGTTGCCACCCCAATAGTAGAGGGCGGCGCTGCGGGGCGAGGATGGTGCTTCCATGGTTGGATCTTATGTGTGGTTGTTGCTTGCAGGTTGTTGTTGCGTTAGCGATTTATGAAGGGAGTAAATGGGAGTCCTCGTGGATCGGGAAGAAAGATACCCGTAGGTACGTCTACCTACGATCTACGATTATATTATGGTACATATCCCGAACGGAGTCAGTCATTATGACGTATCCGGGCAATACTGGCATTCCATAGAATGGTCATAGTACCGCGCAAAGGCAATAGTGACTGACGCTCAAACCTTCTATGAAAGTTCATTGGGGAATGTCTCTCATTAATATTCGTGACATTTTGGCGGGATCTTCTCTCTTGTCACGAATCCAACCATGAAACCGCTCTCATGCTTCACCTACGCAACTCGACCGGCACTCCTATCTCATAAACCAAACGAATCAATGCCAAAGTAGTCACTCATCAGTGCCAGATATCAACAGGCATTCCCACAGCAGTCAATTTAACAACACAACAAGCCACGTAGTAGAACAAAGGATCTCAGGAAGCGAAATTGACAACCAAATATGGAACAGACATCTCACAATCTTTCGGAACCCTCGACGATGACCATACCCCAGCTAAAGTCTGAATTATTATCTATGAACAACCCTGCCTTTGTATTCAACGACCGAAACGAATTAGAATCTGTCCTAAAATCAGCCCGACGATTAGAAGAAGTGAAAAACAAGTCCATCGGCTCCACCGACGAAGAAACGAATCTTACCAACGCATTAGATATCAGCGAGGTGACCACCATGAGCTCTGTGCTGGATGCCGATGAACCAGCCCCCGTATTCGACGATTTGACCATTGACACGCCAGAGGAGGATGGCAGTGAGATATCGCGCCGACTAGTTGAATACTTTGTCATGGTGTCCTCTGTCCCCATCTCGAAAGATGGGGAAGCAGTCAAGAGCAAACGTCGTAAGAATCGTCCACCCCCGGATCCGAGTCGGGATAAGATGAATTCGCGCACTGCAGGACGGTTTGCGGTGCGCAGGGCTCATTTGAGCAATGTTGCAGTTGCAGAAGATGCCATCCCTACTATTAAAGAGACCGATGGGAAGGATGAGACAGCGTCGACTACATCTACTTCTTCTACTGTGGATGAAACTCCCGATCAAGGAGACAGTGCGGGAGTCGACACCCTAAAACCATCTAATGACATGGCATTCCTTCCTCAAGATAGCCATGCCCCCGGATCCAAGATTGCGGATGATGATACTGAAGATTACCTCCTCGAACCTGTCATTACGGCCCGATATCCTGCCAAAGATCACGAAGATCAGCCCCTGAACCCTCGTTTGCCCCAATTCTGTCACCCAGAGGGCACAGATTTGATCCAACCCACGAAGGAAGTAAGTGTCTCACTTCAAGTGCTACATTCTTTCTATTTGTCTGTGCCTGTCTTACACAATACATCTTTTCTACTCCAGTACAAAATGCCTCGTATTCACTTCTTCGTATTGACTGACAACATGGGTGGGAAGCAATACGGGACCTGCCTCACAGTTTACGAGGAATTCCACGGGGAAGGAGAAGATGCATCCTCCAAAAAGAAGACCACCTACTATGCACCTCGAGTACTGTGTCTGCTCTCGACATATCCCTACCTCACAGCCTTTCGCACGTACATCACCCAACTGTATCGATTGGCCACTACTACCAACATCATGACCGCGCCCATCGAACGTTATGTGCAGAACATTTGCTTTGAGGTGCCGGCACCTCCTCCTGGAGCGTTTGAAGTGCAGGTGAACATTTTGAATTCGAGTGTAAGGTTTTGGGCTCCCCCGGCCGATCAGCCCGTGGCGTATGTTAGCTTGCCGTTTAAGGTTTTGTTCGAGTGTTTGGATATTGGGAATATACTTTTTGCGTGGTATACGCTTGCTTGTGAGAGGAAGGTGCTGTTGGTGTCGGGTCAGTTGGTGAGTTTTACTTGACTTCATATGCATAACTTTGCATTTGTGCACATATGCTAATTTGTGTCGGTGCTGCTTTGTTTCAATCGTACCACAGAGTCTCTTGACAGTCTGCTCAGAGATCCTATGCTCCTTGCTCTTTCCAATGAGATGGAGCCACTTGTACATTCCTGTTCTACCCCGCAGTTTGAGCCCCATGCTCGATGCTCCCATGCCATACCTGTGTGGTATCAGCAGAGAGAACTTCCCCTACGCAGTGCAAGACATTAGTGATGAAACAGTGGTGGTTGATCTGGACAGGAATGTCATTACGCTAGGACCTGGATGTCAGGATCTCCCACCCCTTCCTCACAAGAGAAGGCTCAAGCTTGAGAATGCCCTGAAGGCCAACTGTGGCGAGGTATTCTGGGAGGCACGCAACCTAAACAAGGCGGAGGTGCTCAAGGTTCGTTCTCAGGGAGATCAGGAGGCTCTTGCATCTCTATTACGCAAGGCTGGCTCCGTGTGGGATGAACGTATCCGCACTCGTGATGATGCCTTTGGCTTGGCTTACGTCCCTGATTCTGCCACCTTAGAATTCAGTGATGATGCCAACTGTGATGCAGATAATGGAACTTTGCCCAAGCAGAGTAGGTGGGATGCAGTGCAAGAGGCATTCTTGCGGTTTTATGTAGCCATGTTGCAGGATTATAGGAAGTTTATGCCCACAGAAAATGTGGATAAGAGGAGCAGCTGGAGGGGTAAAGATGGTGTTTCGGATGCTAGGTTCAAGATTGATGGTAAGTAGTTGCTGATGTGCAGTTCTCATTGGTTGCATATCTTTTGCTAACAACGCTTCGTGCAAACTATTAAACAGAGTTCATCAGTTCCGTCAATGCAGAATTCCGTCCATTTATCGAGGAGTTGGTCATGACACAACAGTTTGATGATTTTATCTCAAAGCGCATGTTTGATGCCAAGAAGGCTCCTGATGTCATCTTCTTTGATCAATCAATCGAAGCAAAGAAGAATCGCAGCCGACGCAAGTTCAAGAAAGTCGACACTCCTTTTCTACACAGTGCCAGCGCTCATCGCGACTTGAAAAGGGTCCAGGCTGTCGAGCCTACCTGTGAGGGACTACCTCCTTTGCCTGATGGCAACAGGTATTCTCCTTACAAGACGTGGCCGGTCGCATTTGACGACAAGTTGTTCGGCACCCCGCGCCCCATTCCAAAGATTATTTCTGCCGAGTTTGATCGCCAGTCTGCTCTCAGGGCGATGTTCCGTAGTCATGCTGGTGGAGATGGAGGACGCAATACATCTCCCGAGGCTACGGCATTTATTCTGTTCTTCTTGACGTTCACCAAGGTCATTGGGAAAGAATTCTCCAAGGTTGAGGCGAAGCATGATGGAATCATCTCTCATCGTACTCTTGCCAACCTTGATGATGACATGAGTGTCGCTCACATCCAGGCCAAGGCTCAGATTGACCTTGCCTATCACACACTTTCTCTCATGCGCTTGAGGAAGCTTCCACCTGAGCCTGCAGTCTACAAGTCACTCATCCAGGCTTGCGGCAATTCCAAGGTAACTCACCGAGCTCCTGAATTGATGGAGATGCTTGCTCGAGATGGATTGGCAACCAATAGTGAGATTTACACGAGTCTGATTGCTGCTTTCTCGAGTGGCAGCGAGGCTGGCCCTTCTGCTCTTGCAATGATTTATAATGGTGACAATGTGTCCGACGTATCCTCGTCTCACGGCGGTTCACATTTGCCTCTGATGGATGCTAGTAGCGAGCATGGGTCTATGGTTTCTGATTTGACCCCTCCTGGAAGCACTACTTCCTCCTCGACCAGGAGCAAAGTAAAGGCTATGAGAACATCTCTGAGCAACAGAAAGATCAATCCCTTCAAAAAGTCTGCCACTAAGCGATTAAGTGCCTCAACCACACTTACCAAGAAGAATCATATGAGAGTCAACTCGGCTATTGCAAAGCACATTCAACTAGGTGAAAGTTTGATTGAGTCTCTCTACCCAGGCATCAAGATGGATACGGAAAGTGATGCCTGCCCTAAGTGTGCCAAGACTTTGTCAGAAGACCAAATTATCATGGGGTGGACACCGTGTGCATCCAAAGAGTATGAAACAGAATGCCCCAGTTGCAAGGCTAAGTTCGTGCCCAAGTTCTGTGTCACTTGCAGCTCTCCTGACTTTGAGGGGTCCCAGGGCAAAGGATCTGCTTTGTACTGTGACTACCTCTCACCTTGGGTACTCCTTCGTGAGATGAAGGGAATTCTCTCTAAAGCTGGTATTGAAACTGTGTTGGATGAGAGGTTCCGAAGTGGATCTGGTATCAATGCAACTCTGTGGTGGAATATGGTTATTACCTTCCGAAGGTACAAGTTACCTTTCATCTTTTTGCTTCAGGGGTCTTTCCAGAATCAGCTAATATTGCCTTCTCCGGAAATGAATGATGAATCCTGAGGATTGGTGCGCTGATGGAGGATTGGGTAGTTTTACAAGGCTTGCATTTACATTGATGGAACTAGTATTGTGTATCTTATACTTTAATCTCTTAAGTCTGATGGTTAGTTCAATACTAATATTCATATGTGAGGCATGTTCATGTCAAAGTACAGTAATAGTTCTATTTCTATCATCTCTTAGCTTATTTGATAGATAATGCCTAGTACATCACTTCTGCGGTGATATGTCGAATCTCCGCCTTTGCAGTACATATCCACCTTCCTCGTGAGATGCACATACCAATCGTATGCCACATGAGCGATCTGGTACCCATTGAAAGAGAGTGACCCATTCCATGCCCCCTTCTTCACGAGCAGCATTTAGATTCGCTCGTGAGTCAACCAGAAGCCAATGACTGTTACGATTGGTAATGCCAGAAATGCAGCAGCCCGAACCGGATGGACACTCCATCTCTCTCAAGTAGGCTCACAAATAATAATCCAGACACAGGTATTATATCGTGCAAGACTCGTGTGTGTTGTGTGGTTGGTTCGTTTGCTTGAATCTAGAGAGATATTTGCCATCAATTTCACCCACTCATCGTTTCTAACGACTGTTCTTCATCACTTCGTTGTTACACACGAATTTGGGATCATGGCAATTGATAACCAACGCCATCTTCAATCCATGACAGTAGGTGAATTGAAAACAGAGTTGATTAAGGATGAGTGAAATCAATGAAAGTGTCATGATGGTTCAGGCTCAACAGAGGTCAAGAAAGAAGAAGATCCACGCATCAACTGCAGTAATCCCCACCATCGATGAGGAAACAGAGGCCAATCATAACATCCACGTTGACCTTGGATCCAGTTCTACCACTCGCCGATCTCGCAGTGGCAGGCGTGGCTCATTTGGCAAAGACAAAAAGGCTGCCAAGTCCAAAAGGAATACCAAGAGCTCAAGTATGGAACAAGAACCGGACAGTGTTCGGCTTGTAGAGTACTTTATTGTCGTTTCAAGCAGACCTACAGGTAAAAGTGCTAGTGATACAAAGGAGAACAGTCCTCCAAATCCTGCGCACGATCAACTGGATCAGCGAACTGGGATGCGTTTCGATTATCGAGGCGCTCACTTGCCAGGAGGCCAAGGTCAAGTTGACCATGTCCATCTCTCTTCCATTGCGTATCGCAAATCATTGTCTACTTCATCCACTTGCTCCTCTGATGACTATGATTCTTCCATCCATGGCAATGACAAGAACAATATGAATATGATGCCCACCAACACCAACTTTTCTGGAGTCGCTTCATCAAACCCATCAAATGGACAGTTGTTGAAAGGATGTGTCCTCGAACCAGTCATCACTGCGCGTTATCCTGCCACAGACCGTCCCAAGCACCCTCTCAACCTCAAGCTGCCTCAGTTTTGCCATCCCGAGGGATCCGAGTACATATTTCCAACCACTCAGTATACGATGCCAAGAGTGCATCACTTTGTTTTGACAGAGTCTAATGCCGGGAAGCTTTATGGGACCTGTCTTACCGTGATGGAGGAATTTGACCAAGGTGCCACTGACGACTTACATGAAGATGGGGAAAAGACTACTTATTATGCTCCTAGAGTGTTGTGCATTTTGTCTTCGTGGCCCTATCTTTCTGCCTTCAGGACCTACCTTACTCAGCTCTACCGATTGGCTACCACTACAGACTTAATGCGAGCTCCAATCGAAAGATACGTGTTGAACATATGCGAGGAAGTCCCAGCCCCACCTCCTGGAGCGTTTGAGGTTCAGTTGAGCATACTGAATAACAACATTCGCTTCTGGGCTCCACCTGCCAATCAACCTATTGCGTACGTTAGCCTTCAGTTCGAAAGTTTGTTTGAATGTCTCGATATCAGGTGAGCGCCTGACTTGTTTTTGGTGCCATGTGATAAGTTTGTGACCAGCCCTCATTATATCTCAATTTCATTCAGCAATGTTATGTACACTTGGTACACCCTGGCATGTGAGAGGAAGGTGCTGCTGGTCTCGGATCAGTTGTCATTGCTCACAGTATGTGCTGAGATTCTCTGCTCCTTGCTCTTCCCAATGAAGTGGAGTCATCTATACATTCCTGTGCTGCCTCGAAGCTTGAGCGCCATGTTGGACGCACCAATGCCATTTCTGTGTGGCATCAGTCGAGAAAATTTCCAGTATGCTGTCGGTGATATTGGAGACGATGTCATTGTGGTAGATCTAGATCGAAATATGATAACTCTTGGCTCAGAACCCGTCGATCTACCCCCTTTGCCTCACAAGCACCGATTGAAGTTGGAGAACGCTCTGCAGAGCAATGTTGTAAGTGATGTATTTTGGGAGCTAGGCATTCACAATGGTCCTCATGTGTACTGACTCCATACATGTTGTATTCTTGTCTTAGGGCCATGTCTTTTGGGAAGCTCGTGGCATGACCAAAGAGGAAGCAAACAAAATTCTTCACTCAACTGACGAAGAGCATGTGAATAACACCCTTGCAAATGCTCACTCACTATGGAGTGAAAAGATTCGGACTGTTGATGATGCATTTAATTTGGCCCATGCGCCTGATTCAACAAGCATGCTCTATCAGAATGCAGATGGGGGGGATTGCAAGCAGAGCAGATGGGATGCAGTGCAGGAGGCATTTTTGCGGTTCTATATTTCTGCACTAAAGGTGAGCGCTCTGTATTTGCTTTGTTCATAATTGTAGACAAGTCACAAGTCTAAGCAAACTGGCATGTGTAAATGCAGGATTATCGAAAATACTTACCGAAGGATGTATCAAATGCATCGTCAAGCTGGCGAAAAGACAAGTCCGGGGGGCTGAGGTTTAAGACTGATGGTAAGTGGTTGTTGATGTGCACAGTTCTCATTTGCATGTCTTTTGCTAACAACGCTTTGTTTCAACTGTGAATATTACCATACGCAGAATTCATCCAATCAAGCCGGCGTGACTTCCAGCCTTTTTTAGAAGAATTGGTCATGACACAACAGTTTGATGACTTCATTACCAAGCGCATGTACTTAAGCTCAGAGCCTGATGTCATTTTCTTCAACCAAAGCATTGATGCCAAGAAGAATCGAAGTATCATGAGCAGGAAGAAAGTGAACGTGGATTATCTCAATTCTGCCAACGCCCACAAAGATCTGCAGCAGTATGTTGCCATCCCACCAAGCTCCAGCAACGTGCCGTCAGGGCTATCTACCAAGATTGGCGAGCATGGGTTTCCCGTGTACGAGTATCCCTTTTGGCCTCAGACATTCGAATCGTCATTGTTTTGTTCTCCCACGCCGATTCCCAGGAACATTGCGAAGGAATTTGAACGCAGGTCTGAATTGAAGAAGAAGCTTACAACAATTGCCAGTGAGATTCGAGCCGAGCGGAAATCGTTAGAATCGAAAGGTCGTTCTTTGCTTTCTGTCATGGTCAACGAAATCAAAGAAGAAAGGGGGTATTAGTGCGTTTGTCTGGGGATGCAACAATGATGACTACACATAGCAGTTTTGAGTGCAATAATCAAGTAGAAGTAATGTATTAGCCGTCAACTTTAAGCATTATTACTTGCCAGTTCTTTCGATCATTTCTTCTATTTCAGCAGCTCTGTTTATCTGGTCCCTTTTTATGATAAGTGGCATCGTATTATTGCAAACGAAAAGTGGGATGCGGTGTGGCACTAGAGAGAGCTAGGTGATGGCTATCTCGTAGAAGACGTGAAGAAGGAATAGCTCGATATTGGAGAAGGTATTAAGGAGTTATGATTAGTTAAATACCTGTCATTAATAGTATTTTCCATATACATATCTTTGGGTGCGTAGGTACACAATAGCAAGCAATCACTTAACTTGGCACCCCTCCACCTGTTGTGGGACTGGTAGTCATTTGATGACACGTCAGAGTACCAGTCTCTCAGTCCCATCCTGTATGCTGTCTCTCTGCAAGATCATTAGTCTTCGGGCCTCTAACTGGCTAGCTGCACTTTGACAGCACTCTCGCATAGCTTTGCTCATAATCTTAACGGATGGATTAATTCACTGTCATACGACAATCATCAACACTGAAAAGAAACAGCATTTCTACAAACTTGACATTCGATATACCATGGGTAGGCGTGTTGGCCCGAATCAACCAAGGAAGGAGAAGAACGATAGTAGACGGCTTGTGGAGTATTTTGTTGTTGTTTCAACGAGGAGATGCAAGCAGGGTGCCAACTGCAGCCAACATGACTTTCAGAGTTCGCTTCGAGGCAATGCTGCGCAGCGCAGATAAAGTCTAGGCAAGCTATCAGACGAGCACACATGCCTGGCGAGACAGCAACTGGCAATTAAATGCGCCTGTCGTCTATTGCTGACTGTTCAACCATCTCGACTTCTTCAACCTGTGGCTCTGAAGAGACTGGTTCTGTCTTCGATCTGAAAAAGGATTCTGAGATCACACCTTCGAGCGAATCAGGCTTGTCATTTGACCCATTGGCTTTAAATGTACCCAAATCGAATCCTGACTGCATTGACTGCCAGCTGGAGCCATTCATCTCGGCGAGATATCCAGAATTCGATCGTCCCGAACACCCGTTAAATCCACGTTTGCCACAGTTCTGCCATCCTGAAGGAGCAGAGTATGCCAATCCAACCACATTTTACAGGCTTCCAAGGGTCCATCATTTCGTATTGAATTCTAATGCTGGATCCCTATGAGGAATTCGATGGCGAGGAAGAAAAGAGAAGTCCTACCTACTATGCACCACGAACACTCTGTCTCCTTTCCTCATGGCCCTATCTTTCTGCCTTCAGGACCTACCTTACTCAGCTCTACCGATTGGCTACCACTACAGACTTAATGCGAGCTCCAATCGAAAGATACGTGTTGAACATATGCGAGGAAGTCCCAGCTCCACAGCCGGGAGAATTTGAAGTTCAACTTTCCATCCTTGGTTCCAATGTAAGGTTTTGGGCACCTCCAGCCAATCAACCTATTGCGTACGTTAGCCTCCCGTTCGGTACTTTATTTGAATGTCTTGACCTTTCAAACGTGCTATACACCTGGTACTCTATGATTTGTGAACGCAAGATCCTTTTTGTCTCGGATCAATTGTCATTGCTCACAGTATGTGCTGAGATTCTCTGCTCCTTGCTTTTCCCAATGAAGTGGAGTCATCTACACATTCCTTTGCTGCCTAGGAGTCTGGGTGCCATGCTCGACGCACCAATGCCATTCCTGTGTGGCATCAGTCGAGAAAATTTCCAGTATGCAGTTGGTGATATTGGAGACGATGTCATTGTGGTCGACCTGGACCGGAATGTTATTACATTAGGGTCTGGGTGCGATGATCTCCCACCAATACCACATAAGGAGAAAGTAAAGCTCGAGCATTCATTACGGAAAAACGCCGGGCGTGTGTTTTGGGAAGCTCGTGGCATCGCACTTGACCAAGTTGGCCAATTCCGGCGCTCAGGCAATAGCGAGACCTCTAAGAAGTTGCATAATACTGCTCAAACTATTTGGTCTGAACGAATCAGCGCCATCGATGACGCCATTGATTTAGCACCTTCTCCGGAATCTATCTTGGATGATAAGAATGACGAGTCTCAAAAGCAAAGTAACTGGGATACCAAAGTGTTTGAAATCAAGAGTCAGCTGGCGTGGTATCGACAGGTCCAAGTATATCTTCAAATCGGGTGACTTCATCCTCTCTCAGCGTCGTGAATTTAAGCCTTTCATTTCTGAATTGGTCTCAACACATGCATTTGATGAGTTCATTTCAAGACGCATGTGTTCAAGCGCAGATCCAGACGTTGAGTTCTTTGATAAGACTATTGATGCTCGCAAGAACAAGAGTATTCTAAAGGTCAGCAACAAGGTAGATACTGCGTTTCTCAATAGTGCAAATGCACACCGCTCTCTTCACAAGTACACTGCCATCCAACCGAATCAAGATGATGTCCCCGCGTCACAATATTCTACCATTGGGAGCCATGAGCATCTAGTTTACAAGTATGCAAGCTGGCCAGATAAATTTGATACTGTTCTGTTTGGTGCACCAAGACCGTTTCCCAAGGACATTGCAGCTGAGTTCAAAAGAACAATCACACTTAGCGGTGGCAGGTTCTTCGTTGTACCTCGAGATCCGTTTGAAGAATACCACCAAGGGGACGAATACTAAAGTATGCATTGCTTTGACTTGCTTTCTTTGTTCACATTCATACATGTAGATGGATTCATACATCTAAGATGTCCCTTGATATCGTACTCAATCTGTGGCACTCTAAAATGCATTTAGTTTACATTGTAACAGCCCTCGCTCCATTCTCATTCTACTTCGACATCTCATCGCATTTCCAACATCATTGCCTGCGGATTTTCAACATAATGCTTCCAAGCATTACTGAACCTTGCCATAGTGGCTCCATCAATGGCGCGGTGGTCTCCACCCCATGATATGGGCATGATTTGCGCGGCTTCAACTTCGTTTGATGAGTTGTTGACGAATCGCGGCAGTCGTTGGATTTTGCCCATAGCTGCCAGTGTTACAGAGTAACATTTTAAGAAGTCAGAACTCCAGGTAATGAATGAAAAAGATGCCAAAGCAAGATAAACATACCTCCAATGGCCACTTGAGGAGGCAGAACAACAGGTGACATATATGTTCCTCCAATCGCACCAATGTTGCTGAGTGTAAACGTAGGATTGCTGATATCATCTTCTGTTAGGTTCCCTTCTGCGGCCTGTACGATTGTTAGTTCAAGCTTGAGCAGATTCAGCATTAGGTACAAAGAAAAAGGCATTACTCACTAAAGCAAACAGTCGCCCCAACTCAACAGCAATCTCCTGAACACTTCTCTTCTCACACCCTCTAACAACAACGACCACGAGTCCCTTGGGCGTATCTACAGCCACACCCAAATCATGCCTCTTGTGAACAATCAACTCCATCTTCTCGATATCAATGCTACCGTTCACCACAGGATATTGATTCAATGCCAAACTTGCCGCTTTCAAAAAGAACGGAAGTAAAGTTAGCTTGATTCCCTTTTCGGTGCAAATGGGTTTGAGTTGGAAACGCAATTCTTGGAGAGATGTGACGTTGATTTCGTCAGTATAGACCTGTCAAAAGAAACGTGTACACATCATTCATAATTGAGCAATACTACGTCTGTGCATTTTTCCATTATTGACGAAACTAATACTTACCATGTGCGGTACAGAGAGAGATGAGGTCATGGATTTGACCATTAGGCGATGGTAGCCTCTGATTGGGATGATTTCATCTTCCTGAGATGATGTGATTGGTACAGTAGCAATGTTTGCATTCGCAGTAGCTGGGGTTGCGTTGTTTGCAGTATCAAGTATTGCACCTCCAGGTTGAATAATTTTCAGTACATCTGACTTGAGAACTCTTCCATTTGGCCCAGACCCTTTGATGGTAGATATATCAATCCCATGTTCTTTACCCAGCTTTCTTACTGCAGGAGAAGACATTACTTTGGAGCTACTAGATGTGAATCTATCAGAATCAGAACTGACAGCCTCGGGCACATCATCAGAAACAAATGATTCCTCCTCGTACAACCTTGAATAATCCGAAGCCACAGAAGGAACACTAAGCCTCTCTCCTTCATCTACATTATGCAGAGTTTCCTGCCCGGATGAACCCTGATCAGTCTCCATAAAACACAATGGTTCGCCGACCTTCACAACGCCACCGACCTCGGCACACAATTCTCTCACTATCCCGTCATATCTCGAGGTGATTTCTACCGAGGCCTTGTCAGATTGGACTTGACAGATGCGATCAAATTGGTGCACGGCAGCGCCTGGTTCAACGTACCATTGCAGTAACTCTACTTCAGCTATTCCTTCGCCAATATCAGCAAGCCGAAAGGGAGTAAATGCAGTATCGTCAATGACGGGATGGGCTGACTTGAAACGAGATTGCAATTGGTGCGAAATGATAGGCCTCGGCACAGGAGTTCTGCTAGAGAACTCATAGAAGTTTCTGGTTTGTACATTGCATTGCATTGAAGATGAAAGAGCTCTTGACATGGCTGATGGACGGAGCAGCCTCCTCATTCTATAAATCGATGACATGTTGCCCGATATAACTCTCAATTCTAATGCAATCTAATCAATGAAAGGGCGGTTGATATAATGGTTTGTTTTTCAACAACTCTATCTCCCGCAAGGAGCCCCTGTCATCGTCTCAAATCTCCATCGTCCATCATCAATTTTGTTTTTTGGTCGTTTGAGATTACATGGTATGTAAAATAAATACTCCTCTGTTTGCCTCTGTACACTTTTTGTCCCAGTAGATAGTATCGTGGTATCTGTCGGGAAACAAAATGTCTAAGTGAGAAAGGTGTAGTTTTGCATAAGACTATTTCCGCATCTTGGCACCTCTTGTCAATTCGCAGAACATTCAAAACTGTTCTCATCATCATCGACCAGAAGAGGCAAGTGAATTGTCAGTTAGATGGATATTGTAGAGGATTGAGGATTAACGAATCATATGGTACCATATCACTGCATTTGCAGTATTGCAGCCCAATAATTCATCAAGTGCAAGCACTGGAACTCGCTCTTAATCCTCTGGACTGGATACAAGCAATGACATCGTGGTTGTGGTGCTGCCACAACTGAGGGGTTGAAAACTGTTGGTTTGAACCCCAACCCTGTATCAGAGTGTGAGTTTGCTAAAGGCTGAAGAAGGGGAGGATGTTTTTGCTATCTAACAAATCCATGCTAGCAACAAAGCATGATGTGAAAAAAACAGAACATGAGCTCACTGTGATTGCACAGTAACAATAGCTCACATCTACCCACAACACTTCTGGCTGACTTGAGGGTTAATAAGTGAATTAGATGACAGTCTGTCTGTTGTCTTCGTCCCAATCATTGACATCGAGATTATGCTATGACTATGAATAAGATATCATAATCTTAGGAAGATAGTACAAGTATCGAGATACAAAGAGCCGTATAATTAACACACATCTCAGAACCTAATTGATACTTTACCCCCTATTCTTCACTATATTTTCAATACTAAGTACCAAAGGGGCATACATAGCCAGTAAAAAATATTGTGTATGAAACTACTTCAACGTATACTATTGGAAGTTGCGCTATTTTTTCAATGTCAATTTATCTAACGCTTCAACGTTCGTCGATGAAAATTCCCAAGTCAGTACTATAATTCCTCATTTGCAATCAAAATTCCTAGCACCACATCACTAAAGAAGATCAATTATCCAACGTTGAGACCAACTTCTATCAATGTTGCCATCTACTTTCGTTGACTTCCAGCCCTGCTGATTCAGGTGTCTGTCAATGCTGATTTATAGTGAGTATCAACAATCCTCTCGTCAACCCTTTTATTCTAAGCTGTAACATTCAAACAATTCACAGCACCCAATTTTTGATATCAGTATGGCAGATATTCATGTCATCCCAAACAACAACCAAGCTGCTGCTGCTGAGGAAGCCCATGAAAGAGCACTGCTACCCACTCAAGATACTACTAATAACCATGTTACTCAATATACCCAACCATCACCATCTTCTAAAATGGAGGAAGAAGAAGATTCAAGTAGTAATATGTCTGAAGAACACAAGGAAGATAACAATGGGATCAATAAAAAAGAAGGAGGCACTGACGGTGCCTCAAGTAATCCAGAGGAAGATGATGAAGATAAGGAGTTAGCTGAAGACGCCAACATTGACAAGGATGGTGGACGAAGGAAGGATGCGGATGATGCAGCAGAAGGCGATAAAGGAAAAGATGAATCTGACGATAGCAAAGACAGTGGCGATATTGACGGCAAGTCTCTGCGGACAACAACAGGTCCAAAGTTATACTGAAGTACACCGTTGTCTTCCGTAGGTTGCTTGAATGCCAAAGATTTACTTCCAACTATTTGAAGGAGTGGACCCCGATACTCTGGATTTAAAGCGTCGCACTACCAATATGTTAGTCGAAGACTGGGACAGATTTGTGGAAGGAGTTGATGGTGAGTTTCATGTTCGACAAGTGGATCTCGATCTATTTGGGTGACTACGCCAAGATTCTTGAGGATGAGGTAATACCTCTGTATATCAAAGACTACGTCAATACCGATCTGTATGTCGATGAAGAAGAAATCAATGATACCGAGTGGGGATGGAACTGGAATTTGACTGGCAAGATTCCAACATTCAAAGAGTTGCCCAAGCTCATAGAAATTGGTCAAAGGATTGAGTCCAGTCACCCAGAGTTTCACCAAATTCTCGTTGCCTTCCGCGTTAATATTCATGATACAGATTCGGCCAGGGGAGTGCATGATCCAGTAATCAACGTAGATGAATTTGCAGGTCAGGTGCGAGAGATATTAGGAGGGGATGATATTGTTTGTATTGAAATCAAGCGCCCTGAACAAGAAGGTGAAGATTCAGAAGAAGACAGCGAGTATGAAGTTGATGATGGGTCTGTATTCGATGATCCAGTATTACCCACAAGATGGTGAAACGTCCTGTTCTCTTCAAGCCAAATATAGCATATAGCGAGTTCAACCAGCCTTGTCAACAGTACTGCAATGCTCGCATTGCACTAAAGGCATGCATCTTCCTCAAGTCCGTATTGTATGAATATCACGACGATTACGAGTACCATTACAAGCCTCACGTTGAGTCAGAGAGTTTCCTGAATGTACAGAACAGATTTCTTGCGGATATCAAGGAAGAAAAGCCTGTGAGTGTGAGTAGTTCAATCTTCCTCATCAAATGGTCTTCTCATTCATCGCCAATCTCACAAAATACCAGGTCGTTGTTGAAGACTATCCTGTAGATCTGTTCTGCCTCAATGCTCATGCAATGGCCGTACTGAAGATTTGCAACAAGGCCTGAGAAGAACTGGATCTGGCTAAGATCGAGGCACAGAAGAAGATTGAAGAGGCTCAAACGAAGATTGACAAGATGACAAAGGTTCAAGGCAAACACAGCAAGCCAATCAAGAAAAAGAGTGTCAAGGGCCAAGGACCGAGGGCGCTGCCTATTGCCAAAATGATTGTTGACAAGGTTCCCAATGTTGCAGCCGCAAGAAACAAAAACTGCCCAAGGTTATAGGGCGAGGATAACGACAGAGCCAACTTTGCACAAACTTGTCACGAATGTGTTCTGCCGTTTTGTTGTCAATTCTAATTAGTTCCACTAAATTAGACGTGGTGTCAACACATGTCAATGCATTGAATTCACACATGCAGCTGTTGACTTTGACTTTCCAAGGGCCGATAAGATCAATTGCAACTTCTTCCCAAGGTGGTACTATCGTACCTGCCTTTCGGGCAGCAAACCATAGCTTTACCGACTAGTTTGTGGCATTGGCATTCCTTGCATTTGTACTCATCAATTGTTTTTCTCAATCGATGATGGTGATATCGTTGCATCAAAGTATCTCGCATCCGAGTCTGGCCAGGATGACCTAAGACTTGATGGAACCATTGTACTACTTCTGGTAGCATTTGTTCTGGTAAGGCAATTTTCCAGTCATCCTGATCTGGATGTTTCTTGTAACAGACAATGTCCTCCACATCATCGTCTAATTTGAGATAAATGTAATTGTTCGGAAACTTCGTAACAAGGGCAAGCAAATTTTGATCTTCCTGCTGCTTTTCGCGGATATAAGCATAACTGAGTGGTTTATTCTCAGGATGATCCGTTTCTGGAAGATTGAGGTAGCACTCAATGCATTCCCAAATTGAGTCGTCATACAATCCAGAAAACTCTTGTTCTAAGAAGAAGGCCTCGTCTTCGTCTTCGGTTTTGTCATCAGTAACTTCGGCTGGCCCGACAAGTTTCTTCCCCTCCGCGAGCGTTGCCGGTGTATCAAGACGTGCAAGGCGAGAGAGGTTATCAGCAAGGATGTTCTTTTCTCCTTGGATGTAATGGATGAATGGGGAGAATTCTTCGATTTTGGTTCTCCAACGCAAAACTCGTTGCGTCTTGATCATTTTGTTGAAGGTCAAATTCTTATGATCAGTGTGGACATGAATTTCAGCACCGAGTAGCATACCTCGAAACTCTTCGAGCGTTGTGACAATAGACAGCATCTCCTTTTCCATGGTGATGTAGTTTCGTTGGGCACCTGTCAGTTTTCTACTGAAGTATGCAACGGGTCGTCCGGCTTGTACAATGCATGGAATAGGTATAGATGTCAAACCGTTTGTTATGATCTGGGTAAGCTACCAGAGCATCTGCTGCTAGGAATAAATGCATTTTATCAAATGCCATTTGTATGTCATTGGTCCATTCTAATTTGAAACCTTTCTTTAAAGCTGCTTGATCAGTCGAAGGTTTTAAAATATGTGCACGGCTCGGCCACATATCTCGGTAATAGTTGACACAACCGATAAAACGGCGTAGCTCAGTAGCAGTACGCGGTCGATCCATATGCAATACAGCATTGATCTTTTTACGCCACAGTTTAAGACATCGTGGTGTGAGCCAATAACCTAACCAATCGGTTTCCTTTACGGGCCATTCACATTTAAGCGGGTTAATTGTGAAACCATTTTTGCGCAGTCTGCGTAAAATGACACGGAGTAACTCTACATGTTTGTCCCATTCGTTAGAGAACGCGCCTACATCATCGATGTGTACGCCGGCATCTTCAATGTCACCAAGGATATTTTCCGTGGTGGCTTGGGCGATATCTGGTGAGCATTTGAGTCCCATCGGGAGTCTCATGTATTTGTACTTGCCAAACGGCGTAATGATTGTACATAGATCTTGACTTTCCTCGTCAACTTCGAAGGTATAGTATTGCATACTAATGTCGAGTTTGGTGAAGAACTGGTAACCGGCCCGTTCACGTAGAATGTCCGTAATAATGGGCAAAGGATATACCTTGCCCTTAACAACTTTGTTAAGTGCCCTTAAGTCGCTGACCCAGCGGACTCGACCATCCTTTTTAGGAGCGATGAATGTTGGTGACGCCCATTCACTTTCATGCTGCCTTTTCAAGACGCCGATTGCAACCATGTGGTCTAGTTCCTTGTTGAAAGTCTTCAAGTGGATTCTTGGTACTGGGTATGGTCTGGCGTGGACAGGTGTTGCACCTTCCTCAATATCAATGTGTACTTTCTTGTGAGGGTATTCTCCAAGAGTACTGTCGAACATTTTCTGGTTCTCACGTAGCACCTCAAGCAAATCTGCTTTTTGGTGTGTGTTTAGATGTTTTTGTTTATGAACAACATCTCTGACGTCAGTAAACTCGTACTTTGTGTCTAAGATTGTGGTGGCAAATGTTTCAAGCCAGTCTTCTCCAAACAGTTCGTCTTCCATTTGGTTGTGGAAAGAGTCGGCCATAGCGTCAAAGTCTTGTGCGTCTAAACCTCCTGTTGGACGCAGAGGTAGTACGGTATCAAACCATTCCATTTGGTTCGCTTCGTAATTTAACTTTATACCAACCTTGGTAAGAAAGTTTGTACCCAAAATAATGTCATAATTGCAACTGTCATTGTCGAATACAAGTCAGGTTTGTTGGGTAATTCGCCGGTTTTTGTCAAACTCGGGTAGGCGTACGTCTCTCATGGTCACAACCTGTTGAGATGTTAATTTACCGTCTAACGTTCGTACAGTCTTTGCTGCAGAGATATCTTTTGCGTGGCAGGCATGACTTTTTGATCAGTGAACAGCTTGATCCTGAGTCGAGTAGTACCCTGAAAAGGCGTCTACTTTTAATGGCTACAATTGTACCCCCAGTACAAATGGTTACTGGTGTTTTGTGGCGTTTTGGCACGCCTACAATTTTAGGTCCGCGGTAGTTGAATACCTGGACTTCAGATTCGATGTTGAAGCATTCATCTTTGTACATATTGGATGCAATGATGATGCATTTCCAACAGAGCTTTCATCCGAACGGTTGCAGAGTACTGTTGAAGCATTCGGCTCGTCAGTAAGTTAAATTGTATTGTTATAAAAATACAATTTACATTTTGAAAAAGAAGTAAGTGAATCTTCACAAGTACTTTTTAAGTTAGTTGTAATAAAACTATTACAATCAGATGCAGGATACGACGTCATCGAATCAAAATGTAATGGCATACAATCGCCCATGCAAGAACACTCATTCAAAATGAAGCTGTCGTCATCGCGACAGTTGACACAAAAAGAAATAAACCCTGTTGACGCGGCACTTCAGTGGTGATCCTTCTTTTTCAAGTTACGCTTGAGAAAGGGAGCATCCCAACCTCCAGCTTTGCTGCTGTGTTTGGGAGGAGATCATCTGTCCGGCTAAATTTACTGGAACACAGTATTAAGTACTGTATATACCTACCCTTTACAGTATTACATGGATGGCTAGAATCTTCGCCGTCTGACATGTTGAAGGCAACCTCGTTGACGGGAGGCTTGAAGGCAGGCTTGCGTTCATCAACGTGGTAAGCTTTGCCGGGAGAGGCAGCGGAGCGCAAGCCATGAGAACTGGTGCTCATGTGAGTGTTGCTGCGGCTGCTGGCGGAGTTGCAAGAGGCGGCAGAGCGGTTGCTGGCCTCGGAGCGATCGTCGACATGCATCGCTTCATCGTTACGGCGATTGTTGCCCTTGTGGGCACCAGAACCCTTGTGGTGACGGCCATGATTGCCCTGGTGGCGGTCTCGGTTGCGATCATCGTTGCGGTGAGGAGCTTGGCGTCATCTTGGCGGCGGTAACCATCGTTGCGGCTGGAACGACGGCCATCACGATCACGGCCTCAATCGGAGCGACAATCTTGGCCTCGGCCTTGGCCCGAGCGGTGATGATTGCCATCATGGCCAGAGCGGCGGAACTTGTTGCGGCTCTCGGAAGCCGGGAGCTGAGCAGAGAATCGCTTCTTCTGCTTGAGGACCTTGAGCGTGTCATCACGCTGGTCCTTGAGGTGATACTGCTGCATCACAGTCTTCACCGGGCCTTGATCCGTTCCAAGCACTGGGTTGGCCTGGGCATACTTCTCTTGGTGGGCCTTCGGGAACCCAAGGTAGAAGCTTTGGGCAAGCTCGGCGGCGTTCAGGTGGCGGAGCGTCATCCGGAGAAGTCCGGAGTCGAGCATGGAGGTCCACTGACCTCGATGACGAGAATAGTAGTCAGCTGACATTGAGGCTGGCTTCTTGCTGTTTAGGAGCTTGCGGCAGACATAGTTGCCGATGTTTTCAAAGCCTGCCCTCTTCTTGAGGTACTTCACAACACAACTGGTGAAGTTGGTGTGTGCCAGGTTGTTGGTGGCTGCGTCGTGTGGCTTCGCAACATCGACGTTGTTGTCGGAGAGCACCTCCTTCCAAACAGTCTTGGCAGAACCTTGGAGAACTGTTATCATATGTCATTGGTGACAAAGTATTTTATGTGTAAATTGAGAAAGATGTGCCAAAAGGGCATAAACAATCTCA
>JALLPI010000205.1:0-27045 GCA_036939935.1 Cyclotella atomus | reverse complement strand
AAAACTTTAAAAAAATTGGTCCAATGCGATGGATCGAATGCATCGCTCTGGTCGAGGGGCTCAATGAACCCCGATTGACCCACCAAGCTAGGATACTCTCGGACGGAACCCCTTCTAACGAATGAACGCCCACTTTGGACCAACGAAATCCATCAGCACACTCCAGCGGCCCCGATGGCCATCGCGGTAAATGAGCCATTTCAGTTGTCAAAAAAGTGGTTATTGACTTGTACTGTCATAGCAATTTGCTGCGTCCACAGAGGCGATGTCAGCTGCAAGTCGAAACTGACGAACAATATCGTAGAACAGCACCTTGGCTTGTGCTCCATCCTCGGCAGTTCGTCCACGTTCACTGAAGATCTCTTTGGCCATGTACCCGTAGCTACAAGCAATGTTAAGCATTCTACTCCCAATCAGAGTCTTGTTGATGAAGTTGAAGTCAGCCTCCATCAGGAGGATTGCTCTCATCTTCTCCACCAATGAGCAGCCGGGTATTTTCTCTAGCATGCATGAAAGAGCTCTCTCCCATCGGGAGGGTGAGTACCCTCGTTTCACTGCGATTGCTGCCAGGAGTGCATGACAGTACGAGATCAACTCAGAGTCTGATGCAGCCATATGTCTGCCAGACTCGGAAGAAGATGTCTTCTCTTGTGCTTTCTTCCATCGTTGTTGCCAGATTGGATGTTTAACTAATGTATCCACTGAGTTTTTGGGAATCTCCGCCCGAATCGCCGCAATCTCATCAAACAGCCCTCGTGTTCCTTCATCTATCTCTTCGTCAGGGTTGTACGTCCCAGCCAGTACTTGTTCTGCAGCCCGAGTATTGGCTAAGTAACCGAAATCTCCCCGCAGACGGCCTTGACAGATAGGGGCCTGCTCAGCAAGATAGAATCTCTTTCCGTGAATTTGCCTCCAGATCTCTTGCTCCACTTCTTGTTGATCTGTGATCTCCGTCACCTGTCCCTCCTCGTTCGCAACTTGCACCACGCTCACGCTCCCACCAGACTTCTTCTTCATCGAGTATCAAGTAGTTCAGCCTTATCGCCAGAAGGCACGTTGCTTCTCTCTCTCGATCAACTCCAAGATTTCCTTCTCCGCCTTGGCATTGCGCTTCGCCCTGGCCACTGTGAGCCTCTTCTGCAGGAACTTCTTGCGGTAGCGCCACCCATGCTTGGCAAAGTAGCCACATTTTGCCTCACAGACTTTCAGCCTATCTCTCACTTCCTTGACAGAGATCGACAAGGCACGATCGATCCCACATCTCCTAGCTGCTCTCTTGAGATTGGCCCTGTTCCGTATCTTCCCGTCATGATACTTCAGAATCGAGTGATAGACTTGCCTGCGTTGAATCCAGACTGCAGCTTCATCCAAGAATGGGATCCTTCCCGACTTGATACGTCGACACTTCTTCTCCGCGTGAGCCATATACTGCCTTTGCTCAGAGTCAATCTTGTCCGTCTCCTCCTTCACCACCGACTTGTGCTGAGAAGATCGATCAGCCGCTTGGAGTCTCTGCGGAATATTGTGGTCTCGAAGGAGCTTCTCCAGCACCTGAACATATTTACCATGCACACCAGGCAGCTTGTTATTCAGTTTCCTCGCATCAGCTCGAATAACTCTTGGAGGCTTGGCCCCTACTAGCAACTCAGTCTTGAAGTCAACCACAAACATTCTATGATCCCCCACTCCAAATCCACAAGGCATCACACAAGCTCCCACCACTTGAACGTCTGGGGTAGCCCAGACTGCATCAATGGGCTTACTGCCTCTGAAGTAGGTTGCTCCCAATGGCTTTCCGGTGAAGTCTCCCACCACCTCCCTCATTCCGAGACCTGCTGGATCTGTCAGGGCCTTGCCAATACTTTTCTTATAGATGTGCTCATTGGCGTCCATGCACACTATCAGCCGGTCACCATCATTCCTCCATTGAGTGAGCTGAGCCACCAAATCCTCACAGAACCTCTTTCGCGGGCACGTAGTATCTTTCTCTTTCACTATGAAATACCTCCTGTGTTGCTGATAGGAGGTTCGAGAGCCATCCTTGGTATTGTAGAACGGGTTATACGCACAGATGATTCTCGTCACTACCCCGTTCTGCCCTCTGAAGACCATTACCACCCATCGTCCCAGCCCAGTTGGATCTTTTCCAGACTCCTCAAAGTCATATTGCTCAATCAAAGTACCAAAGAGCAGCAGACTCGTGCCTCCCTCATGTGTGTTGTGAGCTGCTACGAAGCGAATCTCTGCTTCACCACCCTTAAACATCTGAGAGAAGCCATTCCTATTATCCTTATGCTGTAGATTGAGTTTGTGCTCACTAAAGGCCACCACATCTGCGTCCAAATCATCAATTAACTCCTTAGCTTTATCCAGCTTCTCATTCCCTCCAATCCTTGAATTAAACCCATCCGGATTCTCATACAGTAGCCGAGTCATTCCTTCTAGCGTGGCTCCAGGTGCCACTCCCTGCACCGTCAACAGTTCATCTGACACCCCTCTAATCGTTTCCTCCTCCATTTGTTGTATTGGTTGATATTCATTGCCCCATATGTAGTCACGGATTCATCATCTGTCAGTCCCTCTGTCGCTACCATGCAAATCTCATCAATAGAATCTCCACTTGTGGCGTGTTTATACTTGCTGCCACATCTATCGCGGTAACGTAGGGCCCGTTTTTCTAAAACTGACAGCACCCTTTGATGTTTCGTTATCCCCATTTTTCCATATTGAGTTACGTATCTTCTATTCCCATACTCATCTAGAAGTTGAATCCTAAGAGTTGTCTCCCTTCTCATCTTAAACGCTGCCGTCCGCGTTTGATCTCTTACCCGCCCATGCTTCTTCCCTCTCCTTCCCCGACTATCCACTTCGCGTCCTAAGTTTCTAGTCCTTCCACCATTGTCACTTGACACTGGCCTAAGCCCTCTAGCAACAGAAGAGGACCGGCCTGTTGCTGTTATTCACCCTTAGACGCCTGAGATGACATATCACTGCCCTCCTGTGAGGTGGTCGACTTTCCTCCGGCCTTGGTGGTGCCCGAATCAACACTGCCTGAACCCGAGCTATCACTGGAGTCAGAGCTCGAGCTAGAACTAGAGACAGAGATGGATCCGTTGCCAGAGTCAGCAGCCTTCTTTGCTGCCTTATTGCGTGATGCCATGTCAGATGCCTTAGCATTCGATGTGCCGGGTGGTGAGCCCTTAGTCTGGGATTTCGTCTTACGACTCATCTTAAGATCTTTCACCATCTTGACCAATTCATCCTTTGTTAGGTCAGAAATAGCGCTCAAATCATCGTCAGCCCCATCTTCAGGCTGTACGTTGCGGGCTGTCCCAGAGAGAAAGTGGCTACGCCAGGAGAGCCTTCATATGTGTTGCTCTTGGCCTTGCCCGCTTTCTCGTGAATCGTGGTGACCGATTTATCACCATCGTGATTGTACATAAACTCCTCATTTGCAGCAATTTGCAAACTCCGCCGGAGCCTCCCTCTTGTTCTTGTCCTCCATATGCTCCCCGAATTCATCCTTGTACCAGGCCGCCTCCGCCATACTCTTTGCAGCTGCCCGTTCTCCATCATCTGGCATCTTGAGAAGCTTCTTCTAGTCATCCCAATTACTGCCTTGAATCTGCTGGCACAGAATGGGATCCATCGACCCTCCTATGAGCCTCACCAAGGGATGTGATGCTCCTGAAGATAGTGGTAGAGATAGGCTGGTGGGCACTTGTTGATCTCCTCCAGCATATCCTTGGCAAGTTGGGTGTTATTAGGAATGATCACCTCCACATTTGCCACTGGAGAGCTTCGGTGTATCTCCACAATGAGCGAGTGCCCATCTGGCATGAAGACATAGTTGTACAGGATGTGGCGAAGAGTGACTTGACCCGCAGCCCTCCCGGGGTTATTAACATCATTGAAGGTGAAGGTCTTGTCCAAATCCTCCACACCCAAGAGCACATCCGAGATCATCGAGGCTTGGAAGTTGACTTGATCCCGAGCCATAGCCGACAATGCCTTCAATTCTCCAGCCTGCAATACAATCCTATTTTCTCTATCCCGAATGATGTTAGACAGGTGAGCATTCTTCCCCCAATACTTGCGCAAAATCCCAGCAGACTTGATCACATTCACCACTTCGTGTACATGCTCCATCACCGCTACCTCGATCTCAAAATGAATTGCCTTCCTCTTAAACTGCTTAGAGTTTGGCCACCCACTGAACTGCATCGTATCCTGACCAATCAACTTCGGGTTCATCAACCGAACATGTAGCTCTGGAATGGGAAGCTCATATCCAGGCCACGGCTTGCCCTCCCGTAGCCCCTGATTAAGCATTAGCTCCTTTGCCTACCAAAACATCTGAATAAACTCAGCCTTGGCCGTCTCGTGATGAACTCTATTCCAGCTGCATAGACTCATCACCCCTGTCTCCGTATTGAACGAGCTAAAGGCCTTGAGATACACCTTTGCACCTCCCATCCTGCCCCATTCCACTCCCACACATTTGAATAGCTCAGTTGGGGACATATCCGAGGAACAGGCAAAGTTTAGATACACCTGTGGGTCAATCAGGCCTGGTTCCTCATCACTCTCATACCCCTTATTCCTCCTCTGGCCTTTCTTCTTATCGTCACGGCGAGGCTTTTGCATATCGAAGGACTCACTCCCACCTGATGTTCGGATGTGGAAGGACATGACAGCATGGTTTGTGCTAATGTCGTCTTGATGGTAGAGAGGATCCTTGTTGGAGTTTGGGTCTCAAGGGTCAATTTGAAAGAAGGGATCCACCAGTAGGCAATTGGTCATCAGAGAATGAATGGCAGTAGTGAACTGTGCCATCTTGTTTTGCCTTCCACCTGCTGCATCCAGCACAATCAACGTTTCGATGATCTGACGCCTGTAGTTGTGAACGTGCCCCTTCCTTGAGGCTGTGACCTTGTTGCCAGAGGTGAATCGCCCGACCTTCAAGCTCGATGGAGGCTATCCCTCACCTGCCTTCTTCCCCGCAGTTTGAGCCTTCTCCTTAGCCGCCTTCTCATGTGCTGCCTTCTTTGCCACCTTCTTAGCCGCCTTCTTTTCAGCCTTTCGCGCTTGCTTCTCCTCCTCACTCCTAGACTTCTTCTTCTTCGGAGACTTCCCGGATTCATCTGCCATCTCTTCATCATCATCCACCTCCACTACCTCCTTCGCCGCAGGTTTCTTATTCCCATCATCCTCCTCATCCTCTGCCCCTTTGTAAGGCACCAATAGATCACTATCTGCCATCTCCTCATCCTTATCTTCCGCCGCCTCATTCAAACCCAGGATATGGGCGTTGATACTCTCGTCGGGCTTATCCGATGCAGCCTCCTTCGCTGCTGCCGCCACTCGTTGTGCTATTGCCTCCGCCACCGCCTTCGCTTTAGCCTCCTCAAAAACTCGCTTCGCCTCCTCCGCCTTCTCCTTAGCCAATTCCTTAGTTCGCTCCTCCGCTTTGGCTTCCTCCTCTTCCTCCCTCCTTTCGGCCAACCTAGCCTTCTTCGTTGCCTCCCTCTCGAGGCGCTCCATCTTTTCTTTCTCTTCCACCAGACGCTGCTGCGCCGCCTTCTCCTCCGCCTCTCTCTCCTGCTTCCTCCTCACCTCCTCCAGCTTCTGCAGTGTTTTCGTTAGTACGGGAACCTCCTGTTTCTTCGGCATGGTGTTGCTATCGAATTAATTGGATGTTTTAGTGATTCTGTTTGGACCGGGTTGGTAATAGTTTGTGCTTACGGATTTAACCGGAAGGTAATCGTTGAAAGATAGTGTGTTCAGACCTTTGAAGACACGGGAGGTACTTGCTGACAGCGTTTTCGCTTATCGCTACTCTGGCTGATTTACTTGCATTCGTCCGCTGAATTTGCTTCAGACTCATGGTTTGCAAAGGCAGTAAGACCAAATCAATTGAAGTGAAAAGACAGGCTGTATTACCGCTTTAACTGATGGTAAATTTGTAGAAAGAATTAAGATAATTGATTGAATATTGACGTAGTATCGGTGGTGTGTAGATGCATTTGGCAGTGCTAAAAACAATAGAGTTATACTGATTCCTACGTAGGGATCAAAAACCAAGGTGTGGGTGACTGATCAGATCGAAAAGCAAGATGGAACTCTAACAGCAGCTTTATTGTAAATCTTTACCCCGGAACATGCACTCTGCAATTAGTCCTTGGACTTTCGCTTCTTGTCTTTCTTCTTCTTGTCCTTCTTTGATGATTTGGGAGTTTCGGCTTCTTCTTTCTTTGCTTTCTTTGCTGATTTCTATTTGTCGATAGTGGATGGCAAATAAAATTGATTCGTTGGTGCGTTATATAATCACAAGTGTAAAGCAGCAGCAAGCTCACGACCTTACCTTCACATCTTCCTCGACAGCTTCGGCGGCCTCACTTTTTCTCTTCTTCTTATCCTTCTTCTTTTTCTTCTTTTCTGCATCCTCCATTTCTTCATCTTCTGCATCCTTACCAGCCTTCAAATGACGTGCAACTTCCTCCATCACATCAATATTCTTGCGAGGTGCTGCTCCAGTTTCATAGAACTTTAGCCTTTCCTCAACTTGATCTCTCAACTTCTGACCGTATACTGAAGATGGCTCATCAGCAAATGAATCGATACGGGTGGCAATTGAGCACTTGTTGGCAAGGTAGCGAGATATCCTTCCCTTGTTCTTTGCATCTGCTCTGCCAATGAAGGTAGAGTGGTAGATGAGCCCATACTTGGGAGTATTTCCCTTGGTTTTCAGAGCTCTGAATAGAGCTTTTTCGGCTCCGAGAATCTGCACTGTAGAGGCAGGGCACTTGGCAAGGTTTGTCAACGAGCCGGCCTACAGAAGGAGAGAAACAGGAACTGATTATGAGCATGTTCATGTCAAAGTCTCGCCATTATTCGATCCACAAGCAGCAGCTTACCTTGCTAATCAATCGAGCTGCAACAGTATCACCAATCAAAGCGCTCAAGTTGGGTGCCACCACATTCATCTTGTCAGTCAAGTACGAAGCCAACTGCTTTCTGTACTCAGCAAGTTTCACCATCCTCTGGGTAAAGTTGACAATATTCACCATATCAACAGCACTGCAATCCATACCCATGGAAGTCCTAGCAGATGCAACAACGGCATTCGCCACCTCCTCATCACCAATAATTTCAATCAAACCAGGCAACTTGTCTTCCTTCATCTCTTCATCGCCATCCTCCTCCTCTCCTCCTCCTCCCCCACCACAAAGCGATCCCTTATCCTGAATAAAGGCAGCACACCTCGCATACATGTAATTATCTTTCACTAAATCCTTCAACTCGGGAAAATGCCAAGAATACCACTCCCTAACCCTCATGGCAAACGTATTCAAATCCTTATCCATCTGATCCAAAAGTGCAATCGACTGGATAATCATATTATCCGACCTAGCCGGATTAAACTTGACTTTACCCCTCGAGTACGAATGACCCAGCCCAAGCTGAGCCTGTTCCTGCGAACCTCCATCCAAAGCCTTGACATAATGAGTCAAATGCAGTCTACACCCACGTAATATCTCCCTCACTGTATCATCACTACGACAAGAAAGTCCGGGCAATCCATCGGCAATTGCCGTAGCCAAAGCAGGATCAATCACCCCCAAGGCAAATTCACTAGCCTTCCCCTCCTTCTTGGCCTTCTTCCCAATCTTTGGTAAATTCATCTCCAAAAAATCATGCAATCCGTCCGTACACGCATGTTCACTTATCGCATTAATACTAATCAACGCGTCTTCTGCGGATGCAAACGGTTGAAAGGCCTTGAGCTTCACAGCGCGAGAAAAACGATCGAGCGACGTGACGGAATTCATGGCTCCTTCGAGGAGAGCGCCGATTTCTTCAAAGGCAACTACTTCGAAGAGGGCGAAGCCTGCGGCGGATTCGTGGAGGACAAATAGGGATTTGGCGTCTGACATTACTTTTGTGTTGGTAGATGTGCTGCTAGCTTAGATATGGTGAGTGTTTTGGCTGGGTTTTTTTTATGGTGTTAGGGCGTTGCTTTCTGGTTTTCTAGATGCCGTTGGAAAACACACGGTGTAGGTTCATGGAGGATAGGTGATGTTTCGAGTTGATGGTTGATGGTTGATGGGCGGAGGCGCCAAGCTATATCTTTCACTTTTGAACAAACGGAGGAAGTATCACATAGTGTTGTATGTGTATCCGAATTTGAATTCGCAAAAGTTGCAGCCAATCTCTTGCCTCAATCAAATCTTCATCAAAAAATAATCATCTACCATATCATGTCAGCCGCAGCTACCCAAGCCCCCCAGCAGCCCCAGCAAGATAAAAGCGAAGAGCAGTCACAGTAGAAACAATAGAAGAGATATCTAGTCTCTCCTTGAGTGAACCATGCTGGGTTAGCTGCAAGTGAATCAGACAAGAGCAAAGCGACCATGTTCAGCTTCTTTGGGAACAAAAAGCACTCGCTACTGGAGTTCACCTCCAGAATCAACAACAATCCAACCCTAGAACAAACAGAAACTAGCTCCTCCATGGATTCACACTACAGAGACTCCAGGCAAGACGATGAATCCAGTTTAGGATCCCATTACAGCGAAGTAGACGCCGTTGTGCTCGTCGAGGAAGCACAAGATGAACTTGGAGTCGAAACCTCTCTATCAGAAGAAAAGCAGAATGAACAGTTGAATAGAAAGTTGCAGCAGCTGCCTCTGAAGGATTTGCATAAATTAGTCGGTATTGCTTCGGAGGACGAACGGTTTGATGCACAGTCGAAACCGGATTTGCCTCCCTACAAGATCAGGTGAGACATTTTTGTTAAGATTGAACACAATAAATGCAATACGAACATAGCAGCTTACCATATGAATATCTTTTAATGATAGGCGCAAAATTGCAACGAAGGTAATGGCGAAGAAAGTCACCAAAGGGTATTCGATACTCGAAGAAACGTGTACAGTATGCGATATGCCGCTGATGGAAGGTAGAGGAAAGAAGGAGTGCAGGGTATGTCCTGCAATCAAAAAGTGGATGGAAAAGAATGATTCGGATCCGCATGATATTCAGAATGAAATGAATGTGGATGCAGCGCAAACGGGTGTTGTGGCAGATGATCAACGGAATGAGCATCGCGAGGAGATAATGTCGGATGCAACACCTGATTTCAAGAGTTTCATGACTGCTGATATACGAAAGAGAATTNAGACCAAGTCTAAACCAGACAAGTCTCAAAGCACCATGAAATCCGAGAAGAAGCAACAGGAAAAGATCCTTGTAGCTAATGACAAAGCATCCGTTGGTAACGTAGATGGGGATGCAACACCTGATTTCAAGAGTTTCATGACTGCTGATATACGAAAGAGAATTATGGATCTGACTCCAATTCCTGAAAGGTTGGAGTTTAGTAATGAAGCTGTTGTGAATACTACAGAGCAGCCTTCCAAGGTGAAAGAGACCAAGTCCAAACCAGACAAGTCTCAAAGCACCATGAAATCCGAGAAGAAGCAACAGGAAAAGATCCTTGAAGCTAATGACAAAGCATCCGTTGGTAACGTAGACGGTTCCATCTCCGTTGAAGACCGCGCAAGGCAAATCATCATGGAGGTGAGGAAAAAAGAAGGTTGGGATGAGAATGCCTATCCAAACATCGGTTCACCAATTGGCAGTCAGGTAGATGAAGCAGCGTATTATCAGGGAGTGGCGGAAGCTCGTGCCGAGCTCATCATCAAACGAGCGAGGCTCAGCTTGCATAAGGATGTTGAAGTGTGCTCGGAGATTGAGAAGAAATCAGATGTAGCGACTCCTGGATTGATTGTAAAAAAGGCAAAGGAAAGCTTACGCAAAGATGATATGATTGATGAAGGCTCCGTGCGGCATGCTGAATCTATTGTAAAGAAGGCAAAAGAGAGTTTGGAGAAGGTCGAAAGTCCCAAGCAGCGCACGACGGCTCCACCATTGACTCCCATGTCGAAGCTCCGGAAGAAGCAAAGCAGTTGGCTGAATTATACAGCATCTCCATTCAAGCTGACCAGTTGGGATGCCGCTCGAATCATTCAATCCTTTGCACGTATGGTGTTGCAGCGAAAGGTGTTTCTTGAACACCTTAGTGATAAGCGAACGAAGATGTATAGAGATACGTTGACTGGGAAATGGAAGCCAAGGAAGGTTGATCTCGTCTTTGAATCGAGGTCGAAGAGTAAGGAAGAGGATATTGAAGGTGGTTCAAACGAAGTTGTTCAGAGAACGGACGAGCCTGCAAAATTGAGAGAGCCTGTAGAGAGTAGACTAGTGAAAGAACGTTGGCCACGAGAACCGGTAGAGAACCGTGAGGGTGATCCGGATGGACAAGTTGTGAGGCACATTGACTCTATGCATGTAGACAATAGAATCGAGCCAAAGAATGCCGATCTGCGCGTTTCGGTAGATCCGGTATCAGAAAATGACAAGGTGGAAACGAGCAATGCCGACAACTACATTGTACAGGCTGGAAGCTATACATCTACGATTGCTACTCGCCAGGGTAATGAAGACGTGAGCATTGTTGACAACGGGGCAAGATATACAAACAATGCTGCATCTCGGTTCAATTATGAGTACCAGCAACAGGCAAATACTGCAGCTTCGTCCATGCTTGATCTCAATCAGTTGCAAATCGATCATCAAGTTATTGACGAAACTACTTCAAATCTCCCTCAAGCAGAAATGATATACGATGCCGAGGTTGTGAATGCGTCGGATATGGTTCACTGCTCCACTCCAATGATGTATGCTGGAGATGGGAGCAGAGCTGCAGCCATGAGAGCATGCATTCATAACCCCCCGGTATTTCAAGCCGAAGTGATGAAACATGCTGGGGACGTGGCCAATTGCGTGAATCCTATCAGTGCAAAGCTGGTAAGGAAAAATGATCCGCCAGCTATGGGAGCTGGAGCAGAAGATGACAAGGCACAGGAATCGCATCACCCGAAAAGGAACGTCTTTGCGAAAGTCGCTTGTTCATTTGACGATGCTGTATCAAAGGTTGTTTCAAAATTAACCTGCTCTGGAAGTGGGGAAGTAATTGGCTTGAAGTCTCAATACAAATCAGCTCCAGCCAGTCCACCTTTGGCTAATGGAAGCTACTTTGAAGAATCCAGAAGAAACGCAGCGAGTTATAGCATTATGTATCGCACAAGTCTCGGCTGGACGATTGTCAATGAATCCTGCTCTCAGTGTCAGATGCCAATGATGAAGCGACCAGATGATCAGAAAGTGTTGTGTGTTGTATGTGATGAAGCGGACACTTCAGACAATGCTACATTGGGAACAATGCTCCGATCGGAAGCTCCAGGCCATGGATCCGTCATCAGTCAAATGAGATCTGTTGCCGGTAGCCAAATGAAGCCAATAGAGCCTGTGCCTGCGTCTATTGGTACTAAGAATATGACAAATATTCATATTGTCGCACCCAGACAAAGAGCGCCGATTGATCCCGAACCAGCAAACGATGCCGTATCGTTGCCTCCAATCAATCGCAGTAAGAAGAAGGAAAAGAAAAGGTCGAAACACTCGTCTGCGAGGAGTTGTGTATCAGTTGTGGAGCCTCCTTCCTATATCAAGGCGCCAACCACGCAGTCAAATCAACCATTCCATCATTCGTCTGCAAGGAGCTGTGTATCAGTTGTCGAGCCTCCTTCTTATATCAAGGCGCCAACCACGCAGTCAAATCAACCATTCAATCATCGACGAATGTCAGCAAACGACAGCGATTGTTCGAGATCAGTTGGGCATCAAAGTGTTGTATCTCATCAGTGGAAGATGACTACAGAAAGCTGCCCTAGATGCAGTACGCACATGATGAAGAATGCTTATGAAAATACGCATCATTGTCACTCGTGTGGTACTGTGGTCGCCAATTCGTTCAATACTGCTTCATTGGTCGATTATGATAACGAAGGAGGACAGAAGAATCCGTTTGTTCTTGCCCATCAAGAAATGATTTCAAGCCCACGTGCAATGACGCAGTCACAGAAGCAGCAGCATCCGACCTTCTATGACTATCAGCCGAGCACCAATCCGCTACGACCAGTTGGCCAGGGTCTTTATTCCTTTCATCGTGATGAACAAATCAACCCTTTGCAACGGCGGGGACACACTCAAACTCTGAGCCTTCATTTCATGAACCTTCCAACACCCAACCCCATGAGAAATCACCACTTTAACGATCCAACTCCCAATCATAACCGAATGAGACAAAATAACCCCCAGCAGCAGCACCATTACTATGTAAAAGAGAATTCTTATGGAGAAGCCAACATGAGTCATCAAATGACAGCTGCGGATAAAGCCAAGCAACAAATGGAAGATGGTCTCAGTGCCATGAGGAGAAAGATGTTGAATTATAATTAGGGATGTGAGGTGCATTGAAATAGAATAGAATGATTCTTCATTATTTGTATGTAATTCTGATTGTTGAACGTGTGATGATTAATGATTTGTTATCAAGAGATAAGATGTAATGAAATTACTTTGATTCAGTGCAGAGCATTGCATTTAACTAAGTCCTGTAACAGCGAGGAAACCTTAATTCTTGACAACGACATCCAACGGACAATCATTCTTGCAGTCAGGTCAGGCTTCATCAACATCAGATGTTCATGCAATAGTATTTGACAGTAAAGCCCATCATTTTCATTTGCACCAACAAAAATGTACTAATAAAGTCCACATTGGCACTAACTCTCTAATTTAACACTCTCTATGCACGACCTCTCTTCACAGGCACAGCCTTCTTAACACCCTTAGCAGCCCTATTCCCCCTATAAACAGCCGAATATTTCGCAAGAGCCTCCCTCTTCAAATCAGGACGGTAATAATTATCCGTGGCCTGACTCACAATAGTCTTCTCCACACGACGAAAATCCTTGTTCAACGCAATGGAAGCTTTACCGGCCTTACCGCTGTTGACGACCTTCTTGGTCTTTTTGGTAAGAGAGGCGCGATTATCGTCCGTGGCGGAAATATCGATCGTTTTGGAGTTGGCAAGGCCGGAATACTTGTAGGAGGATTTGGACATGAGGTTGCCGCGTTCGATGGAGAAGGTGACGGCTCCTGATCGGCGGGTTTGGCCGGACTTTTTGCGCATGAAGGAGTTGTTTCTCTTGACGAGTTCCCAGGCGAGAGAGTCGGAGATGGCCACCATGTTTGTTGTTTTTGATTTGATGGGGTTGAAAGTTCAAGTACTGCAGTGTTGAGGTGATGTGAAAAAGATGGTGAGTTGAACTGATACAAAAAAAATCCCAAAGCAAAAAAGATAGCGCTGCAGCACACAGCTATGATGAATTGATGTTGCCTCGAGTGTTGCTATTGGAGAGAGGAGAGAGAGGAGACCTCTTCTTTCGCCATGATGGTTACTTACCAGCTGATAAGTGAAGAGGAGCAAGAGGCAATGGGGGTGAAAATACTAGGCTGTGCCTTTTCATATCCAGAAGCGATGTAAGTAAATAAGTATTGATTCCTAAATGAAATTCACTAGTAAGTAATAATGTAAAGTAACGGCCTGTGCACGCCGCCGCTCATCTCTCACCTCTCCCACCGCTTTCATTTTCAAGGCCGGTGAGTAACCATGGCCGTTTGACGCTGCATGCGGCTACCATCTACTGAATTCACTCGTTTGCTCACCCATTTCATTTCTTCCTCTTCTTACCGCAGCGTCCAATAACTTAGTTCAAGATGGGTTGCTACAAATACATGGAAGAGCTCTGGCGTCACAAGCAAAGTGACGCCCTCCGCTTCCTCCTCCGCGTCCGCGCCTGGGAATACCGCCAACGCCCCAAAATCACCCGCGTCAACCGCCCCACCCGCACCGACAAGGCCCACCGCCTCGGCTACAAAGCCAAGCAGGGCTACGTCATCGTTCGCTGCGGCATCCGCCGCGGAGGACGCAAGCGTCCCAACCACCGCGGTATGGTCTTTGGTAAGCCCAAGAATCAGGGTATCCGACAAATCAAGGCTCAACGCAATCAACAATCCATCGCTGAAGAAAAGACCGGACGCAAATTTGCCAACCTTCGCGTACTCAACTCTTACTGGATCAACCAAGATGCGACCATGAAGTACTACGAAGTTATTTTGGTGGATCCTTCTCACAAGAAGATCCGCAATGACCCCCGTATTAACTGGATTGTGAACCCCGTGCATAAGCATCGCGAGTGCAGAGGACTTACTAGTTCGGGTAGAAAGGCTCGCGGTCTGCGCAAGAGTGGACATCGTGCCAATGGTATTAAGGGTGGTAGTGCGAGGGCTTCTTGGCTTAGGAGGAATACTCAGCGTCTCAAGCGTTATCGTTAAGTGCTGTGAGGTTGTTTTGTTCTGGGCGGTTGGTACGTATACACATTGGTGTGAAGCTTTTTGCAGACATTGTGGCCTACAAGTCTCTTGAAGTTTTAGTCAATGTTTAGTAACATAACTATTCCAGAGAACAAATCGTCAATTTCAATTTAACCTTTTATTGTAAGCTAATGTTCAAAGATATTGGTATTAAGCTCTTTTTCATTTCGTGAACTAAATAACAGGTGATGTTAGGATCCATTTGTCATTATTTTATATTGAATGAACTCGGGCATAATTGAAGATATTCTAGCATCATGTGCAACCCCATTTTCTTACTTACTTGGCAGTTAGGTGCCAACGCAGACAGGTGGTGTCCCTTGCTCAAAGACCCAAGAAAGATTATTTGGCTCTCGGTACATCTCTAGAGATAGCAAAAGCATATCCTCTTCCTCATTTCCATTTCTCTCTGCAATGAAAGATTGCAAATTTGCAGAGTCTTCTTAAACAATCAATCCAAAAGCTTTCGAGGCTGAACAGATTAAAAAACCTCTATCAACCTACTCTAGAGCTTGAAATCCTTCTTTGGCATGAGCTTGTTCATTCTCATAGCAATAGTTATCTTTTCCAAAGCTTGTCTTCTAATATGTTGTTGTTGCCAACAATGCCATGTTTGGCTGGCTTTGTGCTCATTTTCAACCTGTGTTGTATTTTTCATTGAAAAAGTCAAAGTTTTCTCGTGTGCACTTGGCGGCAGGGTTGTTTTTCCAGTGTGCACCTAATGTACTGTTGGTCGGAGACAAGTGATTTTGATGGCAATGAGCTCAATCTAATGGTAATTGTCCATGATGGAACCAGTGTGGATTTAGTTTTAAGCTACTTTTGCCCATTCTTTGGTGGCTTGCTTCTATGCCTTACTCATGCAGGTGGGGTTGGTGGTCATGTCAACAAGGGGTTTGGCTGTGGCAGTCTCGCAAGCACCAGGCCAAGAACCATGGTCATGGAAATGGAAGGCTATGGTGATTGGTAGGCGGCAACACTGAGTTTGAAAGTCATTAGGCTGGTGATAAGGGCCCTATTCTGCTGGCTTTGTACCGACTATATTGTTATTCTAATTCTCATGCATTTTATATTTTAATACAATTCGCATGACAATATCATTGCATGCGCTCATTCATGCAGCATAATTGCTCCAATGATTTGCATCCTCCTTCTGTGGGCATCTTGTTGATTCGCTGCTTAGCTGCGGCACACATGCACAATGCAGGAATAATCATAATTTGTCATCTCTCTGGTGCTCAAGCATGTATGTTGATAATGTTGATGATTGAGGTCATCAATATCAATACTCGCAACAAGATCAAGAATGGATGTAGGAATTCAGCTGACGTCTACACAGTCACAACATTGGGATGGGCGGCAGATCATCTATAGACCCCTAGTTTGATAATATCAAGATTTTTCATCTAAGTATGCTGAGCTTATAGTTATTATATGCATGTACTGACTTCTTGGTCAATCTAATTTCATTTCTAGCAAGCAAGATCTCACATCAAGATGTCATATTCATAGCTAGTGTGGTCGTGATTAACCTTTAACTGAACGATATATCTGAACAATCTGGTCTCAAAACAAGAAGTGCCCAATCTTGGGAAACCCTTGAAGACAAAATCAATACGCTCTTTTTTGCCCATAGATTATTATATATCAAATATCAACATAGATTACATATCTCACGGCTGCTGATCTGTTTAAGTTTAAATCTACATCCAACTATAAGACTGAACTACAAAGAAGTAGTGGTTGTCATGACTTCTTCAATGCAAAGTAGCGTGAGGGTGATGGTGGTTGGGTGGTGGGGGGTGGAAAGGGGCGGCATGAGGCGCAAGCGCCATCAAACCAGGTCAAAAATTATAAACAGACTTAATGCTGAGCACTAAGTGAAGTAGAATCACGTACAGTCTGAGGTATTTCACTCGTGAACGGACCAGCTCCTCTACTTGGCCACACCCCTGAATGATCAGATGCGGGCCTGTTTAAGGTAAGTATAGTTGGACTAAGGCGCGAGGATGAGAAGAATTCGAGATGACTGCAATAATAAAATTAGGGCAATTTTTGTTTGTATTTTTGTATCCTGTTCACCAACAATAAGGCCTACACTTGATTCCTGTTTGAAGTAAAAACCTTAGAAACAAAATTACATACAACAGTTGCCGTCAAAACATTCTAGCCGTCTTCCCATGTTGCATACTCTCACGTGTTAGTTACAAGCATCTCTCTTCGCCTATTGGCTTTGATCTTGTGTAGTAACTGTTCTATAACTTTTAACAAAGTTATGATCCTCACTGAGGATCACACTGTTAATCTACTTTTTGCAAATCAGGAGCATCCCTTTTGCTTGCAAAATATGCTCCACGGATGGTCGAAGCATTTCACTAGCCGCTACGATCCGTCCACCCCTTTCACCAAACCCCCCCCCCCCACACACACACACTCAACACCTTTGTGGGGATGGGAGAGTGATCAGTATCTAATGAAGTTTTAAAATATAGCATCAGACACTCAATACTGTTTATAATATTCATATAATATTATTGCATAATCATCTTGAACTGGCACTTTGGCAGACAACAAACACAGAACAAACAGCATTTCCTTTTCAGTATACCTCTCTTCATTGATTATAGCAACGCTCATTATATACACACATCACTTTCAATCTCATTTATTCCCGAAAGTAAGCCTGAGCATTCAACTCCTCCCTCAACGTCGAAATACTCGCGGCATTTGCAGCACCCACGCTTCCAAATCCTGGTATACTATTCCCCATGATATCATTGTTGCGTCCGTAGACTGAGGGGAGTGCCAGACGGTCTGTGTGTATGGAGTTCATCGAGCACACGTTAGATTTGCTATAGTCGTAATCATGTTTTAGTCGGAACTGTGAAAAAAATTGCAAACGTACCACCACACTTGTTCTCCATCAAAGGGGATACATTCGCCGAAGGACCATTGGGACAGAATATTTTGGATCCCTCGCTGTTCATTGGGGCAATTTCACGTAGTTGTGCTCGTAGTTCTCTTGCAGAGGATATTTTGATGTCTATGTTGTTGGGACGAAATGCATCGGTGCAAAAGAAAGACAAGAGCCAGAGTAATGAGCAATCGCCGATCATATGAATATATATTTGCAAAGACACAATAGTCAGAAGCCAGCAGCAGTCACTCACCTCCATTCTTCTCCCTTTGCTTCCAATCCTCCTCTCTCCTCGTATACGCCGAATAACTTGCATTAGCCTCGCTTGCGGCCGTAGTACCACCTAGTAGAATTGAAAAGGCCACTCCAGCACTCTTTTGCAATGCATTTCGTCTAGTAGATACAGATACAGATGCTTCGTCGTGTTGATTGTTTGGTTGTGCGTTCAGCCGAATGGAGGATGTGGAATGAATTGTCGGTTGAAATGCTCGTACTATGATCGATGAGGAGAGGATCGAAAGCGTTGCTAACGAAGCTATGATTGAGATGAGGCCGAGCTTTGACGATTGCATGGTGTTTCTATTTCCTTTTATAAGTAGTTCACTGCAGCTTCTCCTCTGTCGGCTTCGGTGTCTAGTGTAGTTCGTTCTTGCGAAAAGTGAAAGTGCTATGGCGGAAGTGGTTTGGTTTTCCTTCTTCGTCATGGATGCGTCGTCATTAGAACACGTGTTGTTGCTGCTTGCTTTGCTTGCTTGCTTTGTGCTGGATTTTATCCTCTCAAAATATGGCGGGAAACGCGAGAGGAAGATTTCTTTCTCCTTTCTCACAACCACTCCTTTTCTAACCACCCATCGAAAGAAGTGCAACCGCTCCATTGAATAGCTAGACATACTGTTGCTGTAGAGCCATCTCCTGATAATCAAATCTTGTCTGCGTTCTTAAATCAGAAGCCATGGTGAAATCACTCCACAAAAGTCTCGAAGCAAAGCTCGCTTCTATCGAAGGTAAGGAGGTCTGATTGCATCATTCGTATTGTTCTTGCTGCTTGAAGCAATAGCTGCGATGTGTTGGCCTGCTTGTCCGTGCTGCTGGCGGTCGCTGCATCCTGCATGTTCACATGTACTGCATGTTGGCGATGACTGATGAACATCTATGCTCACACATCCATTCAACTTGATTCAATCACATGCACTTGGCCTGCCATCAACAGCAGAACCACACTACGAAAGCGAGGAAGAAGCTACTTATACCAACGAACAAGAACCAGCTACTTATACCACCATCTCCAAACGAGGCAAGTCATCCAAACGCAAACAAAAAGACCCATCATCCTCTTCCGCCAAACTCTCCTCCTCCCAAAACTCCAACTCCCCCACCTCAGTAATCTACCTAGGCCATCTCCCCACCGCCTTCGAAGAACGTGAACTCCTAACCTTCCTCAACCAATTCGGTCCCGTCTCCAAATGCCGCGTCTCCCGCTCACCCAAAACAGGACGTTCTCGCAACTACGCCTTTATCGAATTCTCCGATCCATCCGTAGCATCCATAGTCGCCGATACCATGAACGGATACATTTTACTTGAGAAACGATTGGTATGTCACGTATTGCCGAGTGATAAAGTCTATGATTTAATGTTTCGACGATCGAAAAAGGTTGTGAGTAAGAAAGTGATGCAGGATAAGGCGAGAATGGAGGTGAATCGAAGGAAGACTCCAGAGGTTATGAAGGGTATTACTGCCAAATTGATGGAGAGGGAGGAGGCCAAGAGGAGGAAATTGGTGGAATTGGGTATTGATTATGATTTTCCGGGGTATGCCGCCTCTGCCTCTGTTAAAAGCAGTATGGGTGGTGATAAAGAGGGGAAGAAGGCAAAGAAACGAAAGGTGTCTATGGAGGAGGATGATAAGGAGAATAGTGCGGATGAGACTGAGGAGAATGCTGGGATGGATGAGGTTAAGACTCCAAAGAAGGCTGGTAAGACGAAGAAAAATGATAAGGCAAATACTGAGGTGAAGAAGGATAAAAAGAAGAAGGAGAAGAAGAGAAAGTCATTGGCTTAGGCATTGAGTGAATGGGATTGTGTTCTAGTTTGGGGAATGTAGTAGTTATAATGGAACTGTTGTGAACTTGCTATGGGAGTAAGGATTTGTATGATAGAAATTGATAACAACTTGAACAGTGAAGATGGCATACATCCTATTCCATGCAGCCTAGACGCTTTACTAGTAACACACATTACTTTACTAGTAACACATATTACTTTACTATTTTCAACTAAAACTCACTTCGACATCAAACGCAGAGAAACATCCAGACCCCCTAACGTGACTTTTTACCCCTCAACTCCTTCTGAGCAGACTTGTTATACTGGAACGAATGGTAAACCGCCCATTTGGCAGCTGGGGCATCATCATTATCATTAGTCAAGTCGATGCATTCTACACCAACATCGGGTGACATGGGTGGAGCCGATGCATACTGATAACAATCGCTATTTCTGACAGGAACGCTGTCTTCATACTCTGAATTGGGACTCTCGAGCCTTAGATGACAGGGAGTTGGGAGCGTAGATATGGATGAGTCTGGAGAAAAGGCCTTTTCGGTCGGATGCCATGGTTTGCTCGAGTTTGTTTCTATGGAAGAGCAGGCATCTAGATAAAGGGTTGACGGTGGCATTTGGTTCGTATTGTCGGACTTCTTCTTGTTGCTTTGGAGTACTCTGACGAAATTCGGATTGCTGTTTTCACTGGGGCTTCTTTTTGTGTACTTGTTTCTTCTGACTTTGCCATTGTCGGAAGCTCGAGGTTTCGGCAACTGATTCTCGGTTTGAGAAGGGCTATGCTGAACGAGAGATCGAACATTGACGAGTCCAATTCGATTTGATGAGGTCGGTGCTGTTGCAATCTCGGGTTTCTTTTGCTCTGGAGCAGTTAACGGTAATCTGGCCTCGGAGATGTCCGTCGATGATTCTTGAATTGGAGGAATGGGACTCATTTTCACTGTTTCGCCAGAGTTGTCAGGATCCTCGTCATTGCCCAGATTCTTGGTACCGTACGAGCTTTTGCTCCTTTTCTTCATGCGCAAGGACCTGTACCTCTTGCGCTCTTGGTCGTACTTCTTCTTTTTCATTTCATTCTCAACAGATGAAGGTAATCTTGATACACTTAGCTGCATGATATACTTGACGAGTAAAAGAAAGTGCTCGACGCCAATAGACAAGGCAAACACTCCCAGCATGCCAATCCTTTCTCCGAGCCATTCTAGCTGTGACGTAGTCAAAGCCATCAGAGCACAATTGGTAAGAATTGCAATCACGGTAACTATGTGTAGGACGTGGTTCCAGACACCAATGCCGCCCGTCTGCACTGCTAATGGACGTCTCCTCCCGCGACAAAGCTTGAAAGCATCCAGTCTCATATTGATCAAATGATTGATGAGGACGATAACGGGCGTGATGGGTAGAACCACACTAAAGCAACAGACATAAGCAAACTGAGTGACGGCGAAGAGGTACTCAGTGAAACTGTCGTGTTCCGGTAGTAACATTTCTTCCCACAGATCAACTTGAGCATGCTCAAGCAAAATTCGTTGGTTGAGTAGCTGTTTCTTCCTTTCAAGACGCTCTTCTGCCGATAAGCCGTTGTGTTTGGATGAGCAAAATTCTTCGATCTCTTCTAGTTCAAGGCTTCTGAGCTGCTTTTTCAAGCGACGACGCTCTCGGTAGATTCTCCAGCGATACAGTAACAGAGGAAAGAAAACGTTGATGCAAATGTTCCACCAGTGAGCTTGCGTGAGAGACGATATGGAGGTGAAGTATCGTTAGTGACGCGGAATGACAATAATGCTCAAGACGCGACATCTAACTCACCAATCGTTAGGTATGTAAACAAAGTCGACGCTACTCGCAGGATCCCGTGTTCAGTTGCTTGAGGGTCTTTATCTTTCTCCGTTACACCAATAAAGGAATAGTAGTAGAGGGCTGCAAAGTAACAAACGAATCTGAAGGCGAAGACCTTGATAATAAAATGAGTTCGATACTCGGCCTCCGTCCTGTGGTTTTCGATGTCATTCAGCCATATCGAGACCCTTCTCAAAACAAAGTTGAGCAAAGGCAGAGTGATTCCAAGCAGAGTAGGAAAGCCAATGATAATAAGCCAAAAATCTGGGTCGGACAGGTGCTCAGGAGTCAGCTCAACCGCAAGAATGGGTGCTGTTTGGCCGATGGCGCTCATGGAAAACTTGAAGTCAAACTCGTCTGAGCTGAAGTAGTTGGCAAGCATCACATCTCTATTGCCGTAGAAAATCAAGATGCCGAAAAGCGTAAGGAGGGTGAAACCAATCGTCAGTGGAATACTGATGCACATCATGAGCCATCTCTTCCATGGAGGGTAGTATAGTTCATATGTTTGGGTGATGGGAGAGACTCTGTATTCTGTACCTTTGAACTCGGGGCGCGGAATCTCTTCCTCTTTGTAATCAAGAGTGCCCCATTTGTAAGCAAGAAAGTTGGATCTTCTTCTCCAAGTTACCACCACTGTGAATGACCAGATCACAACCAAGATCGAAAAGTACTGAATATGGCCATTGAAGATGACGCATCGAGGTGACAGTCGGTTAGAGAAGTGATTGTAAAAGTCGTGTATCTAAAGCAGTAACCTACCGGTCGAATGCCATTATCCCATACGCCACTCGAGAGCTGGATCCAGAAAACAATCAAACCAATGACTGAAAGGTAAAGAAGATGAAAGCTAACGTGCTGCAGCCATGCGAAGTAAAAGGCAATCTTCTCCCCGTAGTATTCTTCAATTGAGTCCAAGGGCTGGTAAAAGCTCCCGATGAAGAAACGATAGAATAAAGTAGGAAGCTGATGATGTGTTTGAGATGAAAGGATGGAAGTCGATTTGTCTTGGCCTTGCTGATCGCCTTCTGATTTGATGGATCTTGGACTTTCTGGCTCTACTCTCAGGCTCTTTCCATCGCGGAGGTTCCAGTTTTCCTGATTCCAAAAGGTAACCCAGCAGTTATAGAGTGCCTCGAGTCTGTCATGAGAATGAAGAGGTACTCTTGCCTTGATTTGCTTTCCTAACTGAGATGAAGGACCCAATTCTGCGCCAGAATCTCGGATTCTCGAACCAATCACAAAGTCAATGATTTTCTGTCTGTCACTTGATCGAAAGAGAGAGGCTACTCGAGCATCATCCTCGTCACAGACAACTTGACCGTCACCCGTAGGGACAAAATGAGTTATCAAGTCTTCTCTGTATGGCGCGTAGTCACCTAAAAACAAAATGAATATGATGAGGTGGGTTATAGCAAGTGAGAATGCAAGTTACAATTGATCTAACTTACCGTCTTTGGTCTTCAGCTTTAGCTTCAGAGCCTCGGCAACATCTTGTAATCTGTCGACAGGACATCTCACTTTGATCATGACCTTTTTCGTATCCAAAGCGTACAGCCTTTGAGTCTCTAGACCAGCTTGTCGCAATCTTCCCCATATTTGAGTACCAGGACTGCTAAAGCCAAGGAAATAATCGGATGGTGGAGGAACGCCCGTGTATGGGATAATCTTTTGATCCGTTCCTGCATCCTTGCCGTGAATTATTCTATCGGTGAGTCTAGTGAGCAGTGAAGGTGGACTTTTGTCGGGAAGTACTTCTGCGAATCGAACCATGGCAGGTGGAGGGTGATCTTCTTTCTTGTCAACATCTAAAGCATGACGATGATAAGAGCCAAACCCTCCTGCCCGTTGGGCTGAAAACCGACCTGCTGATGCATCTCGATATAGAAGCAGGAATCCCCGCAAGACCATCCAGTACTCTCCTTCGGTTGCCAACTCGATGTCTAGCGAACGAAAGAGTGATTGATGCTCACCATCACACCTATATGCAAAAAGGAAATGAGATCAAGGCATGAAGAGAGAATGAATTCAGCCAAGAGTTAACTCACCATTTCTCGCCCAAATCCATACTTGGAAAATGCTTCTGCACAAAGGCCCCTCTTGTAGAAGGCAAAATGATTGAAAAGGCATTGTTCTTGACATACTTTGCTTCCGACTGCCTCAACGACCAAGTACCCAGCTTGTTCCCATCTCGCGAAAATGGATCTACATGCGTCGCCGGATGCACCTGAACAATATCCTTGGCTTCAATCTCTCCAGTATTAAGCCAGCTAAGCGTACTGTGCGTTATTGTATTCTTCAACCCGCCCTTCTTACGATTGTTCTCATCTCGATCAATCTTGGCCTTTAGATAATCCGGCAACGGTACAGAAGCATCCAGCTTTCTATTGAGAACCGCGTTATCGCCGCTATCTCGTCTATGTTCATTCACACCAAAGCTCAGCCGCGCCTTCTTCTTCCGTCTACGTCCATTGTATCGTTGTTCTTGCTCACGTAATGCAATCACTGCCTCGTCATCGGGAATGTACCTGTAGTTGATTGTGTCGCCTTTATCATCGGAATAAAGCTGGATAAAGACTGATTTGCCTCTTGGCCAATGTCTACGGACAACGATGCCAATGTCTAATGCTTCGAGGAATTGATCTAGTCCATTGACTCTTGCAGCTATGAGAGAAAGTTAGCAAAGAATTCTAGTCGAGATCAATCAAGTAAATATATTATAAGTACACTCACCAACACCACGAGGTATACCAGGACTAGCAAAAAAGTTATCCTCCTCCGTCTCATCCAAAGTACCACCCACAACCCCATTATCCAACATTGTAGTCTCTCTGCCCCTCTTTCCCGTCTTTTCCGCACTCTCCACAAACAAACTGCGATTCTTCCTCAACGAAGAAGTACGTTTATTCCCACTACCGGCCTTCCACGTAGTCTTGCGTTTCGCCGCACTATTCCCCAACAATCGACGACTTTTTAATGAAACAATTGGTGGACTCGTCAAATTCGGTGTACTCAGTAAATTCGATTCATAGTCTTGATTCCCCCATCTTCGTCTCATTTTCCCTCCTGTAGAGTATACATCTTTTCTATGATTGTCTACGGGTGTACCTCCTCCGTCTCTAGATGGAGTTTTAGAAGCGCTATGTGCAAGATTTGGTCTGGGACTGCCACCCAATGAAAATCGAGGGGAGAATTTATCGACTGCTCGTTCAAATAGACTCTTTTGATGATGAAGTGTTCGTTTTTGAGAGGATTTCATCGCACTCGGTCTTGGTATGGGTGATTTAGAAAATGGCGTTTGTTGCGGTGTACTCTCTGAATTCACAGAGGCGGCATTCCTCCCTTTTCTTCGCCTCAACCCAGAATTATTATTCGTAGGTGTATACAATTCATCCACACTCGAATTATTGGTATTCCACACATTCTCCTCCATAGAAGCAATGGTGCTGCCATCCTCCTCATCTTCATTAAAACCACACAAGGCCTCATCCCTAAAATCCAAATATTGAGCCCAAAAGGCATAAGCCTCATTCGGACTCAATACCAATGCAAAATCGAAATCATTTTGATTGTACACTCCCGCTATTATATTGGTTGTGGATGCCAAATTCTTTTGTTTGGCTAAGGTGACGTGAGAGGATTCGTCTTCGAGTCGTGTGGTTCGAATGGCGGCGAGGCGGGATAGTTCGGTGTGGATGTTGGACCATAGTTTCCATGGATCGAGGTTCGATAGGGTGGAGAGACGAGAGGAGGTCCGTCGAATCGTGAGTGGTTGTTGATGGACATCAGTTGAAGTTTGAGCTTCTAAATCAATGGTTTCAAGTCCTTCCTCCTCTTGTGAAAGTTGCACAGCGTGAATTGCAGGCACTGTTTCATTCCGCCGTTCGGCAGGCCAAGCAAAGCGGACATTGCCCCTGCCGGTAAAATACGCGTCGCTATTAGTATTGATATTCCTCCCCCCAAACTCACGAGGGTCTTGATACAATCCCGTCCCTCCTCCATTCAATGCAATAGGATACAATGCCAACTTTGGTGATCTAGTCTCGCCATCGAGGCCGATGACCGAGTCGTCTTCGTCGGCCACTAACGATAATGGAGGCGGCCTGTTGCTGATTTCTAAGAGGCCCGTGTCGCGATTTTTGTAGGCGTAGGCCGGGGTTATATTCTTTTTGGAGGCTTTAGTTGTTGTTGTGGAGGAGGGTGCAAATGGGACGTGGTGCAGGAGAGGTGTGGTGCGGGAGGAGGGTATGTTTTCCTTGTCGTTGGGGTTGTTGGGGTTGGCCATTTTTTTCGACTATCAATGATCGAGTGTGTCACCAATTCTGCAAATGGTTACGGCATCTCTCCGTCTACCATTTGAACCGTCAGATCGTCCCTGGTCCTACGTCTAGAGTACTGCATGGACCGCTGCTGCTGCGATTTGCAAAAGCGGCCGCCATGGTCGTGCAGCAGGGATGATGAACGAGCCAAAAATGAATGGGCAATTTGAATTCACGAAAGATACCTAATAAGAGGTATCTTTCGAGTCAACGTACAAAACGACTTCTGGGTAAAATCCCTTGGGGGGCAGAGACCCGTTTTAAAGTACGTCGCCCACTGTGCCACTTGCCACTATGGTACAACATCATTATGGGCTATATGTGCTGGCCAGGTAGGAAATTCATCCACCTTTGGCCGCCATTTGCAATCCGATATACAGTCTGGGTCTGGGTGCACAACTGCCAACCACCAAGTGGAGCAAGAAAGTCTCCAGAAGAGCCATAGTCTCGAGTGAAAGTGAAAGCAAAAGGAGAAAAACGAAAGTCTGAGCTATCTCAAGCTCATGTCTTTGGATGCCCTGTGTACATCCTTGACCCAAAGCTGTAGGATGTGAAGAAGATACCAAAATGGGACTGGGACAGCAGGGCGTGGCAAGGAATTTTTGTTGGCTTCTCGCCAGATCACTCTACCAACTTGCCATTGGTGCTCCAATCCACGAACCCAAAGCATCTCACCACTCACCTTTTCAAGACCAGAGGAAGGTACATTGATCCGCTGAATGCAGGGACAATGCCGACTTGGACAACAACAACAACAATGCTTTGGAGCCTGTATGCCTCCCCACTAGTCCTTGCTAATGATGAATATGAATCATTCGATGAATGGCTATCTGAGGATGACTTGGAAACTGGTGAATCCAGTCCTTGGTCATCCAGAGGGAGATGAGTTTGACCCTGCGGCACCAGAGGGAGATATGATGGACTGCCCAGCGTCAGAGAATGTCTTTACAGATGAAATGAAGAGCTCGCCCTACAACATCTCCAGAAGCTGCTGTTCTAGTAGAGGGAGGACTTGATCCTACAGTAGCCTGACCAACAATGAAGTAGGAGTAAGAATTGGAAAGAGGGCTCTTATTAGTTAGAGCATGGCAAAGGTTTGGGTAGTTGGAAGACTGGCCTAACACGTAACGGAGGTATATGTGGGGCCGCAGTTGCCAGTTGCAAGGACAAAAACACCCATCTAGGTGAAAGGCATCCAGAATTCAACATGAAAAGCTGCTCTACATGCAAGGTGATAAACAGGACCATGTGCAAGACGCGAGACGAAAGAGACATTGCTGAGACATGCCACGGCTACACAAATGTGTTCTATTGGAGTACTTGGAGCTAAATCTGTAAGATGGCATTGATGCTTTTACCATCAGCAATGTTCAGATCCATGTCCTAGATGCACATATTGCCTCAAATGACAAAAATTGGACACAAAGTACTACGGTTGTCCCTTGCCGCGAGAATCAATTGTCGTTGCCGACCTTTCACCTTCATTTTGGGCAGCGCAGGGGTACAAATCGGGCATCAAACTGGTACTCAACGAGAACTCAAAAATCCAACTCCAACCTTCACT